>JASPKZ010006480.1:0-165000 GCA_030220185.1 Diploptera punctata | reverse complement strand
TTGCGAGAAGTGGAGATGGTATATGACATGGAGTGATGTGATGTCCTATGTTGCGGTATATTAAGCAAGAGACTATGTTGTGATCTTGTGTTTAAGTTATTAAGTTATTAAGTTATTATTATTTTATTATTATTATTATTATTATTATTATTATTATTATTATTATTATTATTATTATTATGTTTAGTAAGTTTTTTGAAGCACTTTTGAGTTACATTTTGGAAATATATTTTTTAACTTCAATTAATTTTTAATTTTTGCAAGTTTTCATAAAAAAATAATTGTAAGAGCACCAAAGTGATTCCATATTCAACACATGGTCAAAAAATTATACATTTACCTCTTAAAGTTTCTGAGAAAACGGGTCTTTTATATGAAAATTTTAGTTTGTTCAAAAAAAAAAGTTAAAGTAAAATATTCGTTGTGCTGCTGCCTTACTTTTAAAAATGTAGGCCTATTACAAATTCTTAAAATGAGCATATATCAATCGTATTTATATCAATTTGTGCAGAATATTTCAAACTATTTAAAAGTACAAAAAAGAAATTTGAAAATGTTTCACTAAAATCAACTTTTAATCTCGCCTTAAACTAGTTCATGTCCACCCATGTGGTCTCGAGGTAGCGTGTTGCCTTGTCACGCAGCGGGCCTGGGTTAGATTCCCGGTACGGACAAGCTCCTGGGTGAGGTTTTTATCGTGATTTTTCTTCACCTGTAAGACAAATGTCAGGAAGCTTCGGGCCTAACGGTCCCGGAAAATCATCCGGCTATCATCATCATCCTTATCATCATCATCCTTCACCGGTGTGGAAAGCAACATGAAGCTACCACGCCTATAATTCCCTAGTAAAGCTACAAAACATAGCATGAAAATGCTAGGATTGCAGTGAAAGACTTGCCCTCAGGCAGAATTAATATGGATGGAAACTAGTTCATAAACCTTGCATTTAAATGTATTTTAAAGACAAATTTCTAAACATCTGTATTTTAAAGACAACTTTCTAAATATCTGTAGGAGACGGAGAAGTGAATAAAAGGGGTGGGTGGGTTGAGAAAGGGGTGGGGGTGAAATTGTTATAACAGTCCTGTCACCACCACGCGAGTTTACTTGTGAGACGCCCGGAAATTGCACCCTCACCGGCACCCTACTTGTGCACACAAACTTGTCATTACCCTCAGCCAATCAAGTCACGGATTTACGTGCCCTAAATTACACCATATCCAATTATCTATTAATTCCTACATCAGATATCTCTCGATATATAATTAAATTATTATGCAGCTAGCCGAGTTACTTGATGACAGCTGAACAAGACATTTTTGAAAAACAAAAAATTATTTTAGCCAGCTAGGAAGATATAGTAAATACGAAATAAATAAATAAGGGAAATTATGGGTGTACAAGAGGACATCATAGACATTATAGAAAAGAAAAGATTACAGTTGTATGGCCATGTCAAAAGAATGCCAGAACAAAGATTGCCTCAAATTGTTATGGAATGGATCCCAATGGAAAGGAGGAAGAGAGGAAGAACGAACAAAACTTGGACAGAAATGGTACAAGCGGCTATGAATATCAGAGGATTGGAGGAAGATCAATGGATGGACACAGAGGAATGGCGTTTGGTTTCCGGAAGACAGCGGCAGCTGCTATGATACCGGATGATGATGATGATATATATAGTAGATTGAAGTGGAAGAATATCGATCACTTTAGCAATTAACTAACTAACTCGCTGGCTCTATCGAACCCGTAGGTTCATGGCCTCGCGGACATAAACTCTCCATACATCCCTATCCTAAGCCAATGTTTTCCAATGAGTTCGTGTAATAATATACTTCCCTCAAATCATGGATAATGTTTTCATGCCACCTCATTCTTGGTCTACCAACTGGGCGTTTTCCCTCTGGTTTTCCTACAAGAAGCTTCCATGCACGTCTTTCATTCTCCATCAGTGCAACATGTCCTGCCCATCGCAGCCTACGAGACTTAACTGTTCTTATTATATCTGGCTTCCTATAAAGACCATGTAGTTCATTGTTATGTAGTCTTCTCCATTCACCTATCTGTTCATCTCTCTTTGGTCCAAAAATTTTCCTAAGAACTTTATTCTCAAATACTTGTAATCTCATTTCCTCCGTTAAAGTAAGAGTCCGTGTCTCGCACCCATATAATATAACTGGTAGAATAATAGTTTTATACATTTTCAGCTTAACGTTTTTTGAAAGGAGTTGGGAAATCAAAAGTCTCTGCAATGCATAATAGCATGCTTTTCCAGAATTGAGCCTATGTTTAATTTCTTTGTGCATCTCATTCCTGTTTGTGATTATTGTTCCTAGGTATTTGAATTCAGCCACTTCCTCAAAATTTCCCTCATTTGTCATTAGCTGTCCATTTCCATTATAAACTGAATTTCTACGTGTGACCATATATTTAGTTTTATTGATATTTACTTCCAGTCCTAATTTCTTAGTGTTACTCAATAGTGTGTGCGTGTTGTCCTTTAGTATCTCCTCGCTATCGGCCAGTAGTACTACATCATCAGCATAAACTAACAGCTTATTAATACCATTGAGTTGTAGGCCTTCTTCATTCTCCAAAGATTTAATGGCATGCTCTAATTTTTGGCAAAAGAAAAGAAAGAGATAGTAATGCAGGGAGGGAAGTGATTTACCGAGACAGAGAAGGAATTAGTGTTCATTCGCATATCTTACGGGGGCACAGATCCATTGGTCAGGGAATACATCCATTCACAGCCCGTAAGAAGCTCATTTCCGCTGCCTGAATTTTACTTCCATACATAGCCACTGGCAGTGCCATCGTTGAGTAAAATCAAAGATTTTAAAACATAATTCTTTCTTTTTCTTCGGCTTTCCCCCACTTATAGGTTTGCCGTCTTCAGTTTCCTTTTATCTCTATCATTCCAATCTCCGTCTTCCAAATTACTATCATCCATTATAAATCTGACGTAGGTTTTCCATTTCCATCTTGGTCTGCCACGTTTATTTCTTCCAGGGGGTGACCACTGATATATATTTTTTAGCCATCTTTCATTTTCCATTCTTTGTACATGGCCATACCATTTAAGCGTTTGTTTTTCAATCCTCTTAACAACAGATGTAGTGACATTCATTTCTCTCCAAAGGAATTCATTTCTTATTTTATCCTGTCTTGTTTTTTGGAGGCTTTTTCTAAAATAATCAAATTCAACTGTTCTAACTTTATTCTTTTGTAATTCCGTCAAAGACCAAGTTTCACTTCCATATGACAAAATATTCTGTATTATGTTCTTATAAATGTTCATTTTAGTTTCCTTTGTAATATTTTTTATTCCAAATTACTCCATGTAATGTCTTAGTTGCATTTTTTGCCATTGCAATTTTAGTCTGTACATCTTTCTCACAGGTACCTAAACTTGTAATTATTGACCCAAGATATTTAAAAAAATTCATATTTTTTTTTATTTTCCCTGTTTCGAGTATTAGGTCATCCACATCCTTTCGCAAACACATATATTCTGTTTTCTGTAAATTTATATTCAGTCCCCATTTTTTATATTCTTCCATTAGTTTATTTATCATATATTTCATATCATCTTCATCCCCTGCAAACATTATTTAAAACATAATTAAAAACAGAAAATTTAAATAATAGCAAAACATGAAAGATAAATTCAGATAAGGGGTTAGAATCCACTTTGAGTCAAGTGATGAATTGGAACGTCTTGGAAGCAGAGATTGTAGGAGGGAGTGAGTGAATGGTGTTTATGTCGCTATTTCCACTGAGACAGTACATCAATCAGGAAGAGTAGTTGTTACCACCTCAATGAACACGTGCTTTGTTTCCTCGTCTCTGGAGGCCAGTCGATCAATTCCATCCAAGTGTTGATAACACATGTTAAGGGGTTGTGTTTAGCACAAACAAGATGGTAGCACACTTTCACTTTGACAATGCAATGCATATACCATAATTTGCAGATGTTTCTCTTTCAACCTAACATCTGCTACTCTTAGAATTACATAATAATTAAGGGGGTGACGGGTGAAAAATTGACCATTTGAGATCAAAATTGACATTTTTTGTTTTTTGTACTAAAAATAGCCTGTACTCTAATGTATATGTTGGCAAAGTTTCAGAGGCCTATGGCGCTTCTAAGTGCCCTAAATTACGGGGTGAATCATAAATATGGCTATACGTTTGATCGCGTTGTGTGATGAAAATATTACAATTACAGGAAATATGAAATTACCGTTGGAAAGGCAATTATTCAAATTACAACAATGGAATAAAACAAAACAGTGTAGAACTTACGTCATTAGTCAAAATGGCGTTGAATATGTAACAGCAAATTACAATTGATGCATGGGCAATAACGTATGGTAATGATCGAGAGGCTGCAAGACGGGCAAGACGTGAGTTTAACGTAGCATTGCAGCCGTCGACTGTGGGGAAGTGGAGAAAACGACTGCTGGAAACGGGAAGGATGCAGAAAATCAAACTTCCTGGAAGGCCTCGCATTAGCACGGATGCAGAAACAAGGAAGAGAATTGTGGAGGCGTTCGACGCTAGCCCACAAAAATCAACCCTCCAAGCTGCACGTGAGCAGTGATTTGTTTTGTTCTATTGTTGTAATTTGAAGGATTCCCTTTCCAATGATAACATCGCATTTCCTTTAATAATAGTATTTTCGTCACAAAATGCGATCAAACGTATAGCCATATTTCTGAATCACCCTGTACGTCAGAGTTAAAAGGCCGTGCCTGTTAAATACCACCTGCATGCAAATATTTTGTTTTTCCACACTTTTATTTTCACTGCATTTTTGTACATTCACAATTGAATGAAATTCACAAATTTTGTCCTAGAAGGTTCAAATTTTTACTGCATGTCCTAAAAACAATGGGTAACAAAGTAGTGCATGGGTTTCATGATTGAAGTAGTATTTTAAGAAATAAAAAATAAAATGTATGCAATTATTAATTTCTTTTGTAATTCCACGCATGAGTACATTTTTTCTCCCTTCCTATTCACCTTATAAGAATTCTAATGCATGATGTTTTTCTAAATATTTTAGGGGTCTTGTGAAAAAATCAGACATTTTACTAAAAAATTGTGGAACCCATTTAATTATAATATATGCAAATTAAATATAATATTTAATAACTCATAAAATAAATGTCTCACAAGAATGAAACTTAAACAGATCATTATGTATCATGTAGTGAATGTTTGTACAAAACATCGAGTCTCTAGCTCAACAAATGTAGAAAATAGAAATTTCACCAGTCACCCCCTTTAATGTGTATTTTCGATTTAATTTATATGCCTAAAGGTAATTTAGCTTTTTAATAAAAATAACTGGATAAATTAATCATACCTTAGTATTATAATAACAAATTTATTTTCCATCGCAGTTCTAGCTCACACTTTACTGGCGGGATTACAATCGACATGTTGCGTTACGTGAAACATGGAAAATTATGACTGCTGGAGCGATTTTTAAATTTTCACTTCAGGTTAACTCCTACACCTAACGGTTTCAGAGAGTCCAATTGTTAATCTAAGCCATCCAGGAACTCACACACACACACACACACACACACACACACACACCACACACACACACACACACACACACACACACACACACACACACACACACACACACAAATAGTTGCATAAAAATAGGTCCAGTCATTTTCAGTTTTTAATTTCAGGTTGCAAGTAAACTACCGCTTTCAATTGTCGAATTTCGCTGATTATTGGATGATACCAACTTCGCTTTAGTTTAATATGATATACTGAGTTTCGTTGTGAAACATCGAAATTTGGGACCGCCAGAGCGATTTTTAAATTTTCACTTCAGGTGAACTCCTACACCTAATGGTTTTAGAGAGTCAAATTGTTAATCTAAACCATCCAGGGACCCACTCAAACACACACAAAGTTTCATCAAAATAGGTCCAGTCGTTTAGGCAGTTTTTTAATTTCTGGTTTCAAGTAAACCTCCACTTTCAATTGTCGAATCTCGCTCATTTTTGGATAATACATACATCGCTTTATTTTAATATGATATACTGAGTTTCGTTCTGAAACATCGAAAATTGTGATCACTATAACGATTTTTAAATTTTGACTTCAGGTGAACTCCTACACCTAATGGTTTTAGAGAGTCCAGTTGTTAATCTAAACCATCCAGGGACCCACTTAAACACACACAAAGTTTCATCAAAATAGGTCCAGTCGTTTAGGCAGTTTTTTAATTTCTGGTTTCAAGTAAACCTCCACTTTCAATTGTCGAATCTCGCTCATTTTTGGATAATACATACATCGCTTTATTTTAATATGATATACTGAGTTTCGTTCTGAAACATCGAAAATTGTGATCACTATAACGATTTTTAAATTTTGACTTCAGGTGAACTCCTACACCTAATGGTTTTAGAGAGTCCAATTGTTAATCTAAACCATCATCCATAGTAAACCTCCACTTCTAATTGTCGGATTTCCCTCATTTTTTGACAATAATTTGCCTTTCTCTGTTTATTTTAATAGGATATACTGAGTTTCGTTGTGAGACATCGAACATTATGACCGCTAGAGCGATTTTTAAATTTTCACTTCAGGTGAACTCCTACACCTAATGGTTTTAGAGAGTCAAATTGTTAATCTAAACCATACAGGAACTCACTTAAACACACACAAAATTACATCAAAATCGGTCTGTCGTTTAGGCAGTTTTTAATTTCAGGTTTCAAGTAAACCTCCACTTTCAATTGTCGAATCTCGCTCATTTTTGGATAATACATACATCGCTTTATTTTAATATGATATACTGAGTTTCGTTCTGAAACATCGAAAATTGTGATCACTATAACGATTTTTAAATTTTGACTTCAGGTGAACTCCTACACCTAATGGTTTTAGAGAGTCCAGTTGTTAATCTAAACCATCATCCATAGTAAACCTCCACTTCTAATTGTCGGATTTCCCTCATTTTTTGACAATAATTTGCCTTTCTCTGTTTATTTTAATAGGATATACTGAGTTTCGTTGTGAGACATCGAACATTATGACCGCTAGAGCGATTTTTAAATTTTCACTTCAGGTGAACCCCTACACCTAATGGTTTTAGAGAGTCAAATTGTTAATCTAAACCATACAGGAACTCACTTAAACACACACAAAATTACATCAAAATCGGTCTGTCGTTTAGGCAGTTTTTAATTTCTGGTTTCAAGTAAACCTCCACTTTTATTTGTCGAATTTAGCTAATTATTGGATGATGCCTACTTCGCTTTATTTTAATATGATATACTGAGTTTCGTTGTGAAACATCGAACATTGTGACCGCTAGAGCGATTTTTAAATTTTCACTTCAGGTGAACTCCTACACCTAATGGCGTTAGAGAGTCCAGTTGTTAATCTAAAAAATCCAGAGACCCACTCAAACACATACAAAAAGTTTCATCAAAATCGGTCCAGTCGTTTAGGACAAGTTCAGTGATATACACAAGTACACAAGAATTATGTATATATAAAGATATCCTTTAGTTCACTTTGAAGCTGCTTTTAAGAGTGATCTAGCAGCACATAACATGTCAGTGGAATAGAAAGTCAGAACGAGGCGCAGAGAGACGCATTATACTTGATATAAGCGCTTTAATTAGGGACTTTGCAATTCCAGGCTGACAATTACGTCTAGTGGTCAATTAGCCAGAGATTAACCTCAACTCACGTGAAAAGCCTGAGGATTATAAATTCCATGCTTACTCAATACAAGATATGTGCTTTTCTAAATCCCTTAACAGCACTCCTCAACCCGAGTAAAGGTAGTGTACTAATATCAACAAGCGGCGCTGGCTAAGCAGACAAATAATTTCGTTAAATTGTATTGGATTCAAAATTCAATGATAAAATTTGGTGTAACGGATGAAGACACGCAGGACAGAGAACAATGGAGAACTTTAATTAAGGAAAATTTGTGAATGTGTGTTGCAAACTGATAGTCTATAAGTCCATAATCATTTATATATATATTTTTTTTTTTTAAATTCATGTGAGAAAACTCCGCCATGGCCGGTCCCAAGCCCGGATGAGAAAGGAGGAGGGGGAGGAGTAACAACCTCGTTAAAAAACCAGGGTTCAGTTGTCTCCGACTGATAGTACTCTGTAAGCCAGGGTTACGGTGAAGATCTCAACGGCAGAGTCGGCGCAGAAGGAGTCCTTCATCACGGCGGATCTGGCGGAAGAGGCAACCCTATCTCTAAGGGAAATAGAGAAACGCTGCCTTGCTGTGAAGAGGGATCTCCAAAGGCAATGGGAGGAAAACCCAGACAGAAATTTTCCTGGTCCTCCAGGTTGGGGGTTTATGCTGTGGGCCAGCTCCCCACACATTAGAAAAAAAAATGCTAAAAGACCAAATCAATCAAAGCCGGACAGAGTTAAAGTGGTTAGGACATGTTTTAAGAATGGAAGATGAGCGATGGCCGAAGCAACTATATCAATGACATCCGAACAGAAAGAAGAAAAGAGGGAGACCAAGGTTAACATGGAAGGAAAACATGAAGACAGTAGTGCAAGCAAGAGGGCTAAGCATCGAAGATGCCCAAGATCGTAGGCTTTGGAGGTTTGGCACGGGAAGACGGCAGCAGCTGTAAAAACCCGAAGATAGATAGATTCATGTGAGATACTAAGATTGGTTGGAGAAAACCCTCAATGGTGAGGAAAATTGTTAAAAAGGGTGGAGATTTAAATAAAAACTTCACTGTGTAACAGGCCCAGAAGGTCTTTAGTTTAAGATCCGGGTGCTGGCCTCACATCCATACGTAATTTAAAGAGGTGGTCGAACATCTAGCTTGTATAGGGTTGGCATTTAGTCAACATGTTGAGTCCCATAGGATTATAGCTGGTTTTTCAACCTGGAGACGCTAATTTTGTTGTGCTACCCAAATTCCTCACGATTTGGGTGGCCACCTTACCGTATTGGCCGAAATTCCAGGATATATTTTTTTTCGCCCTTGGGGATTGGAATGACGTGTAGAAAGAGATTGAACATATGCTTAATTCTGGAAATGCATGATATTATGAACAACAGGGACTCTTGTCCCAATTTCAATTAAATAAACGTTAATCTAAAAACATATACAACTGTCATTAGCCCAGTTACATAATATAGATGTAGGAGAAAAGATTATTTGACAATAAACTTCTTAGGGATCTTTTTGGGCCAAAGAGAGATGAACAGACAGGCATATCAGTGAACTACATGATCTTTAGGGAAGCCAGATGTAATAAGAACAATTCAGTCACGTAGATTGCAATGGGCAGGACATATGGCACGAATGGGCAATGAAAAAAGATCACGTAAACTTCTTGTAGAAAATCAGAGGGAAAATGCCCAGAAAATAGACAGGAATGATTTGAGGAAGTAACTTAGATTATGTAAGGGATTATTGGAAAACAATAGCTTGGGATAGGGATGTATGGGAGCTTATGTCCGCGCAGCCATGAATCTCCGGGTTCGATAGTGTCAGTCAGTTAATTAGATGCTCGGTTAGCGCTTACTACTTTAACTTCTATGCTCATTACATTCGTTGAAATAATAAAGGATCTAAATAATTATTTCCAATATTTTCATAGTATTATAGAGACGTTCGGGAAATGTGGACCCTTCTCTTTGAGTGGACCCTGTTAATATTTTCTTTAACTGGTGCTGCCCTCGAACAGAAAATATTTTAACTTCTTCCCCTCAAGATAAGTTTCTGTTATTCTTTGTGCGAAGAAGAGTTTATTTGTGATATTTGTGCAAATGACCACTTTAAAAGTTTTTCAAGCTAAGAATCAATTCTTAATTTCTGCTACTGAATATTACAAATGTTGAAAAAATAAATAAATAAATAAATTTCAGACGGTGTGCGGAACAATACAGAGAACATTCAAAAATAAAATTAGAAAAGAAACCAAAATAAAAATGTATAATGTTATGGCGGTTCCCACAATATTGTATGGTTGTGAAACTTGGGCTCCAATGAAAAAACAGAAGGATAGAATACAGACGGCAGAGATGCGGTTCCTAAGACAAGTAAAAGGATGTACAAGACTTGATAGAATAAGAAATGAGGATATAAGAGAAGAATTGAAAGTACAGCCTTTATTGGATAAAGTCACGAATTACAGACAGAAATTGATTGATCACATGGATGGAATGAGTAAGGAGAGATATCCATTGTTAGCAAGAAATTATCAAGCAAGAGGAAGGCGTGATGTTGGAAGACCTAGAAGACGTTGGGCTGATGCATTATGAAGTCGGAACGGGCAATTGCCTAATCCCTGGAGTGATGATGATGATGATGAGAAAACTCCTAAATATATTATATTATGTACATGATGTTTTAATATACTGAAGGGTTTGGTTTGATATTATGTGACCTGGTGGCTCTATAAAATAATTAAACATAACAAAGGAATTCGGTTAATGTGTACCCTTCACGAGGACCTGGGTCCACTTTACACGAAAAAGCATATTTTATCAATGAGGATGCTATCTGTAAAAACCATTCACTTAATTAATTTTATTTAATATCCTTGTAATTTTACTAAATCCAAAGACCGTCGCTTTCTGCAGTTGAATGACGTGTGAATGTTATAATCAACAAAAAATTTTCAAAATATTAAATAAAAATCAATGCTTTTTAATTATGATCAGTCACAAATATTTACAGATTAATCTGTGCCTGTCTGTATAAATTAATAGAGTAAATACACTTAAAAACAGTCTAAAAGCTAAGGTGGACTCTGGGGGTCCACTTTTTCCGAATATGAAGGTTAAAGTGGGCTTTTCTTGTAATGAAAAAAGTTTATAAATTATGAAGATGTTTCCATATTTGAATAAAATAACAATGCTATTTCATAGTTACAACACTAATGATAATCTAACTAACTAACTAACTCTCTAGCACTATGGAACCCGTAGGTTCATGGCAGCGCGGACATAAGCTCTCCACACATCCCTATCCTGAGCCAATGTTTTACAATCATCCCCTGTATAATCTACTTCCCTCAAATCACAGTTTATGTTATTCTCCCAACTCATTCTTGGTCTACCAACTGGGCTTTTTCCCTCTGGTTTTCCTACAAGAAGCTTCCATGCACGTCTTTCATTCCCCCATTCGTGCCACATGCCCTGTCCATCGTATTCTACGAGACTTAACTGTTCTCATTATATCTGGCTTCCTATAAAGACCATGTAATTCACTGTTATGCAGTCTTCTCCATTCACCTGTCTGTTCATCTCTCTTTGGTCCAAAAAATTTCCTAAGTACTTTATTCTCAAATACTTGTAATCTCCTTTCCTCCCTTAAAGTAAGAGTCCATGTTTCGCATCCATATAATATAACTGGTAGAATAATAGTTTTACACATTTTCAGTTTAACGTTTTTTGAAAGGAGTTGGGAAGTTTAAAAAAAATCGCTCTAGCGATCATAATTTTCGATGTTTCACAACGAAACTCAATATATCTTATTAAAATAAACCGCGGTAGGCCTATATAATAAAAAAATGAGCGAAATCCGACAATTAGGGTCGGTTTCACCAACAGAAGTAACTGTATTACGCCAGTTTAATCTATGGATTATACACGGGGAAAACAGTCTTCTCCATTCACCTGTCTGTTCATCTCTCTTTGGTCCAAAAATTTTCCTAAGAACTTTACACTAATGATAATCACTGTAATTAAACAAAATTCAAATCGCTTAATTAAAAGAACAAAAACAACAAATTCAAAACAGGGGTCCAAATTACCCGAAGTTCCTCTATCCATTAATTAAAATATTATTGCAGCTAAATTACATAAAACACTTAAATATTCAGCCACTCTGCACTCCACTTTGTAAGCCTTTACAATACAAGAGCAAATCATTAATGCAAAGAGTTGGGTAAATTGAAAATATATCACATGACGCAATCTATCCGTCCAGCGTGGAACACAAAGCGGTGGGAGGCATTCCAAGTTATATTTATTTATTATTTCGACAAAATATGAATTAAATTTCCTTTTTACTTTACAAAAATGTAAAGTGTTTTACGAATTAGTTAGGGGCTACTCAAATGCTCCGTAAAACGCCACTTTCAATTCTTGTAACGCAAATAGGGCCTAACTGTTATAGTACGTTTAGGCACCTTCGGGGAATTATTTTTCTCCCCCTCTATAAAATCAGAAATTCGTAAAAAGAAAACCCGATTTACCAGAAGTTAAGAAATCGATTTCTTATTTTCTCCCAGTACCTTGAGGCATTTTTAAAAAAGCTATATCCGGATTTCTTGATTAAATTAAAAACTCATTTTCATCTTTATAAAAGAGATATTTTTAAATTCAATTTTCTAGTCCCAATATAATAATCGTACTATCCTAATATCACGAGTTCAAATTCTGATTGCCAGTGGTGTAACCAGCAGGTGGGGCAGAGAAAGAGAGAGAGATACAGAGAGAGAAAGCGAGAGATGCAGAGAGATAGAGAGAGAGAGAGAGAGAGAGAGAGAGAGAGAGAGAGAGAGAGAGAGAGAGAGAGAGAGAGAGAGACGAGACAGAGAGAGAGAGATAGAGACAGAGAGAGAGAGAGAGAGAGAGAGAGAGAGAGGGAGAGAGACAGAGAGAGAGAGAGAGGGAGGGAGGGAGAGAGCGCGAGAGAAAGAGAGAGATAGAATGCAACTGATTTTCCAACTTTTATAAATTATACTAACCTGTCCCATGACAACTGTTTCCGCAGGAAGGGCTTTTTCTGCATTTTTGACAAATTTATGAGACGTACTGCAGGTTACTCAAGAACAGACCATAAAAGGAATTCTGAGATTCTCAAAGAATTACAAACAGAATCAATCATGAAATATTTACAAAAATACAGAAACAACTGCAAATCTCATGTAAGAAGGTGCCGAACCACGTCAAATCTTAAATTATCAGCCTCCAGGCAGGAGATCTTTGGGCAGACCCTTTAACCGTTGGACTGAGACTGTAACAGACCACTAGGTCTATCACATGAAAGGAAGAACAAGGAGCAGAAAAAGAAGAAGAAGAAGATCCATCCATCGCAATTCTGCCCGAGGGTAGGTCTTTCACTGCAATCATAGCATTTTCATGCTATGCTTTACAGCTTTACTAGGGAATTGTAGGTGTGGTAGCTTCCCGTTGCTTTCCACACCGGTGAAGGATGATGATGATAATGATAAGGATGATGATGATGGCCATATGATTTCGGGGACCGTTTGGGCCTTAAAGTTTTCCTGACATTTATCTTACAGGTGAGGAAACCCCCGATAAAAACCTCACCGAGAAAAACTGTCCCGACCTAGGATCGAACCCGGGCCCGCTGCGTGACAAGGCAGCACGCTACCTCGAGACCACAGCGGTGGACAAGAAGAAGATGATGATGACAAATAAAACTACACCAACCATGTCAAAGCTTTGTAATCTAGTATTATTAACCATCGAGAGAGAAAAATGTTGGCATTTCTTGAAGAACCCATCGTCAGTGATCGACAGATTCGTCGTAGCTAAGAAGTCAACTTTATGCGCGTTGGTTTCACTTTCCGCCCTAGTTATGTAATTTGTAATATTACAGTATAGTTATTTAGTTGTTTATAGGTTGGCAACCCCGAAATTTAGGAAATTAAAATATCCATTGCTGTAAGTACGACAGAACGCACTGTCGCGTAAAAAATAAATTCATCACAAAAGAGTGATAAAATCCGTCTAGAATACAGAGTTTTCATCTTAGTTCAGTAAGAGAAGATATTAGAAGACTTCCCCAGAAGGAAGCAGTTTTCGGCGCCAAGAGTTTTATGTACAAGGCTCCACCCCGGCGCCTACTGTGCTGTGGAGCTGTACTAACGATCTGTAGCCCATCCCAACTTATCTACTTTAAACCAAATATTGGAAAATCCTATATAAAATCTTAAATACATACCCAGTAATGATCAAACAGATATATTAAATCATGAAATAAGAATATACTGCACTAATAAAACTTCGCCCAATTCTGAAATGCGTGCTATTATGCATTGCAGAGACTTTTGATATCCCAACTCCTTTCAAAAAACGTTAAACTCAAAATATATAAAACTGTTATTCTACCAGTTATATTATATGGGTGCGAAACATGGACTCTTACTTTAAGGGAGGAAAGGAGATTACGAGTTGTTGAGAATAAAGTTCTTAGGAAAATGTTTGGACCAAAGAGAGATGAACAGACAGGTGAATGGAGAAGACTACATAACAATGAACTACATGGTCTTTATAGGAAGCCAGATATAATAAGAACAGTTAAGTCTCGTAGACTGCGATGGGCAGGACATGTTGCACGTATGGGGAATGAAAGACTTGCATGGAAGCTTCTTGTAGGAAAGCCAGAGGGAAAACCTCTAGTTGGTAGACCGAGAATGAGGTGGGAGAATAACATTAACTATGATTTGAGGGAAGTAGATTATACAGGAAATGATGTATGGAGAGCTTATGTCCGCGCGGCCATGAACCTACGGGTTCGATAGTGCCAGTGACTAAGTAAGTACGTATTAATACTATCTCTTGGATATATTTTTGTACATACATTGTACTTAGTCTAGCCTATGTAAAGGGCAGTGGTTTTACCCTATGTAGGTAATTTCTAATATTACAGTTATAGTTATTTATAGGTTGGCAGCCCCGAAATTTAGGAAATTCATATTTCAATCATGGTCGTCATTACTATAAGTACGACAGAAGGCACTAAAATGCAAAAATAGATATTTGAGGATGTGAAAATAGGTGGGAGGTGGGAGGTCAGTGCAAGTGCAGGGGCTCGAACTCGGGAGAACTCTAGGCGCCAGTGCTGAGGAAATCAATACAAGTAGACTCGGCGCCAATGTAGGCGTCCCCACGTCCCGCTGGACTCTGCAGTTACAGCAGGGGTAAACTTTGGTTTTATGCCCACTATCCCCCCCCCTCCAAAAATATGTACTGATTCATTGCTCGGCCCGGTCGGTGCCGAGAAAACTTTGTATTTATTTCATTCCATTCACTCTCCCATACTTCCATCCTTCAACCTTCAAATCCATCTACTGTTACTATATTCTATACATAACTAACTCTAACTAACTAACTAACTAACTCAGTGGCACTATCGAACCCGTAGGTTCATGGCCGCGCGGACATAAGCTCTCCATACATCCCTATACTGAGCCAATGTTTTACAATCATCCGCTGTATAATCTACTTCCCTCAAATCATTGTTAATGTTATTCTCCCACCTCATTCTTGGTCTACCAACTGGCCGTTTTCTCTCTGGCTTTCCTACAAGAAGCTTCCATGCACGTCTTTCATTCCCCATTCGCGCAACATGTCCTGCCCATCGCAGTCTATGGGACTTAACTGTTCTTATTATATCTGGCTTCCTATAAAGACCACGTAGCTCACTGTTATGAAGTCTTCTCCATTCACCTGTCTGTTCATCTCTCTTCGGTCCAAAAATGTTTCCTAAAAACTTTATTCTCAAATACTCGTAATCTCCTTTAGAACTTTAAAGTAAGAGTCCATGTTTCGCACCCATATAATATAACTGGTAGAATAATAGTTTTATATATTTTCAGTTTAACGTTTTTTGAAAGGAGTTGGGACATCAAGAGTCTCTGTAATGCATAATAGCACGCATTTCCAGAATTGAGCCTATGTTTAATTTCTTTGTGCATCTCATTCCTATTTGTGATTACTGTTCCTAGGTATTTGAATTCAGCCACTTCCTCAAAATTTCCCTCATTTGTCATTAGCTGCCCATTTCCATAAAATAATGTATTTCTACGTGTGACCATATATTTAGTTTTATTGATATTTACTTCCGTTGCTATATTCTATACATAACCAACTCTAACAAAATAACTAACTAACTCATTGGCACTATCGAACCCGTAGGTTCATGGCCACGCGGATATAAGCTCTACATACATCCCTATCCTGAGCTAATGCTTTCCAATCATTCCCTGTATAATCTACTTCCCTCAAATCATAGTTAATGTTATTCTCCCACCTCATTCTTGGTCTACCAACTGGGCGTTTTCCCTCTGGTTTTCCTACAAGAAGCTTCCATGCACGTCTTTCATTCCCCATTCGTACCACATGTCCTGCCCATCGCAGTCTGCGAGACTTAACTGTTCTTATTATATCTGGGACCCTAACAGGAACATGTCCCTGTGTTTGAACTTTTGGCATGGGTTCACTGAAGTAGTCCCCGCCCGGAGAACCGAATGGAGGACTATTTGACCTCCGGAAAATTTTACCCCAGTTGAACGCATGTCCGCATTTCTTGGCGGTTGTATTTTTACGGTGAAAGATCGACACTCTTTCAACCAAGATACTTTTTTCGTCTGGCTTATCACCTTCGACCAGTCCGGCATGGGTAACCCTATCGGCAGCAATGCTACCGCCGGCATAGCTCTCGGGATCATTTAATCACGCAAGCCACTCTGCCACGACAAGGTAAAGATGCCATGGAGGGGTTGTTCATTTTCAAATGTTATTATCCATTTTGTAAATTTTCGTCTTTAGGGGCAGTGCGTCAAGTTCATTGGACAATTTTTGGACCAAAGAGAGATGGAAAGACAGGTGAACGGAAAAGACTACATAACAGTGAACTTCGTGGTTTTTATAGGAAGCCAGATATAAATAAAACAGTTAAGTATCGTACACTGGGCAGGACATGTGGCACAAATAGGGAATGAAAGACTTGCATGGAAGCTACTTGCAGGAAAACCATAGGAGAAATGCCCAGTCGGTAGGTTAGGGATGTATGGAGAGCCTATGTCCGCGCGGCCATGAACCTTTTGTATTGTATTGTCAGCCTATGTTTTCCCTTTACAGCGATTTAGGCGCTCTCCCCCTACAGGGAAAAATTTGAACCATACTAATTTTAGTTACATTTGTTTTCTTATAGATGTCATTTTGAGTGGTATGTGGTCGGCGCACTGCCTCATACTGACATCTAGGAAACCAAGATAGTACTAGGACGGGAAAATTCGGTAAATTTTGCTTAGAGGCCTTTTCATTCAGGCTTAAGGATTTTTTATGAGCCTGAAAATCTTCAGACTCGGGACCCACGGCTTGAAGTCCCTCCCGGAGGACTTGCTCCTTGAATTTTTCCGTCCTAAAAAATCCATCGACCCCGACCGGGTTTGAACCATCGAACCTCGGGACCAGAGGCAAGGTGCATAACCACTAGTCCACCGCGGCCATGAACCTACGGGTTCGAAAGTGCCTGTGAGATAGTTAGTTGGTAGATGGCTTGAAATTTTGACACGACGCTGTATTCAAATATGCGTGTGTTTTTATAGTAAAATCAAATGTTGACACAATGTTGCATTTGAAAACACGGATATTTGAGTTCAAACAACTTAAATTCTAAATACACCTTGCGTTCGCTATGACAATCAATAAAGCACAAGGACAATATTTTCAAGTGTATGGTTTGCATTTAGAAAAATGCCTCATGTAAATTCGTTCAAATTGGAAAAAATGGACAAAGTTTGTACGGACTGCAAAGTAATTAATTTTAAAGGAGTAACCCCGGAAGTGTGCTGCGCGAACGGAATTAATTTATTCAAACCGTTCAACAGATCTTCATGAAAAATCTTTCCACTTATTCAACTAAAAACAAAAACACATTCATTTATTTAGGCGTAGCAACGCACGCCGCGTATTAGCTAGTATGAAATAAAACAATTAAGATGGTTAAAATATATTGCACATAATAATGCAATTAATTCTCTCAGGAAAGATAATTTATTTATATTTGAGAGAATCGTTGCGTCTGTTTTGGAGAATATTATAGTAGGCTCTACATGATATTTCCAACCACACAAAGTAAACATAAGCATTTTGTTACAAATCAATTGAAATACTTAGCCTATATAGACTATTTAACTCATCCCCAAATGGGAGTCAATGACCAATCACGTTACAATGATTTTTGATTTACAACCAATCACAGTCGTGTCTCACCTCGCACTTTATCGATTTCTCTTTATCAGCCCCTGCTTTTCTGATAAAGAAAGCTCCTCCTTTTTCATATTCTGAACAGGTCAAAGCATTATTTTTCTCCAACAAATACATTGAATATAGCAATAATGAGAAGATGCCGTAGCGTAGTGGTTAAGGCACTGAGCTACAAGCTGGAGGGTCGAGGGTTCAAGTCCCGTAGGGGATCGACTCAGCCTCTAACGGAAATGAGTTCTGGGGGTAAAGGCGGCCGTCACGCAGGGCTGACAACCCGCCTGACATAAAGTGCCGATTGTCTAGAAAATGTGGGGGCCTTAACCTCCTACTACCCCAAGGGCCTCCGGGCCTGTTGTGGGATCACTTTACTTTACTTCCTTGATTTTACTGAGTTGTTTACTAAAAAATAAATGAAGAACCCGTAATGTTGATTATGATATATAGTTTGATGTGTTTCATTATTTCTCCACTTGGGTGCACTCTTACAATATTGCGACCTTATTTGGCAATAAATAATATGATCAAGCAGCAGTGAATGAACATAACCTCACATTTCTCATTTGTTTTCAAACATCGCCGTTTACATTAAATATATAAATATTTTAAAATAACTATAGTTAAACAATGATTTGTGAGTAAACAGCTTAATTTTATTCGTTAAATAGTCCTAACAAATGCCACTCTTTATTTCCAAATTCTCTAGATAAATTCACTCCTCACTTCGTGAGTCGTGAATTTATCGATAATTTGGAAATCACTCGTGGCATTACTTATGAAAAATAACGATAATTACAATTCGAATTGGTCCACCGCTGTGGTCTCGTGGTAGCGTGTTGCCTTGTCACGCAGCGGGCCCGGGTTCGATCTCTGGTCGGGACAGTTTTCCTGGGCGAGGTTTTTATCGGGGTTCTTCCTCACCTGTAAGACAAATGTCAGGAAAACTTTAAGGCCCAAACGGTCCCCGAAATCATTTGGCCATCGCAATCATCATAATTCATATTCATCTTAGGATTAGGGGCTCTCCTGGCGCACCATTATCATCATCATCATCACCCGTCATATCATCGGGGCAACGTAACCCCGCCTTCCAGGCGCCCCAAATTCAGAAGTAGGTTAGAAGTACGCCATGCCAGGAGAGAACACCAGAAATGTCGAAAGACGACAACTATGGGCATTTGCAAAAAAGAAAAAATCAAATTTGAATGACTATTTAACTCATGTCCCAAATGGGAGCCAATGACCAATCACGTTTCAATGATTTTTTATTTACAACCAATCACAGTCGTGTTTCGCCTAGAATTTACCAACTAAAGTTTATCATAAGTAATGCCACGAGTGATTTCCAAATTATCGATAAATTCACGACTCACGAAGTGAGGAGTGAATTTATCTAGAGAATTTGGAAATCAAGAGTGGCATTTGTTAGGACTATTTAACGAATAAAATAAAGCTGTTTACTCACAAATCATTATTTAACTACAGTTATTTAAAAATATTTTTATATTTAAAGTAAACGGTGATGTTTGAAAACTAATGAGAAACGATAGGTAGCCTACGCTTCTACTGCTTCTTTTGTTTATCACTGCCAACCAGATCATACTATTTATTGCCAAAGGAACGCAATATTGTAAGAATGCTCTCTAGTGGAGAAAAAATGAAACACATCAATCTGTATATTAATTCATTTTTGATGTCGTATACATTTAAGAAAGTGCAAACAGTGGTTTCTTTTTTTTGGTGGTATAATCAATTGCTACAAATGTTGACATGTAAGCACTATTATATACAATCTGGTAGCCGTATTTGTTATAGGCTCAGTCACTGCAAAATAACGGTCAGACCTGTTCAGAATATTAAAAAGGAGGAGCTTTGCTTAATATATGATAATCCTAACGTTGATAATTATTTCGTGAAACACGTCTCTGATTGGTTGTAATACAGAAATCATTGAAACGTGATTGGTCATTGACTCCCATTTGGGGCATGAGTTAAATAGTCATAATAAAGAAATCATCCTTTTTAACATTCTGAATAGGTCATAGTATTATTTTGCAGTGATTGACTCCTTAAGAAATACGGCTACCAGATTGTATATATAGTGCATGAATGTCAACACATAGCGCATGTGGGAGTTAATATAAAAACATTTGTAGCAATTGATTATACCACCAAAAAAAGAAACCACTGTTTGCACTTTCTTAAATATATTTTTTCCCAGGTAATAATCCAGAAAAATATAATTGTCATATTTACATCATACGACATCAGAAATTATTTAATATACAGTTTGATGTGTTTCATTTTTTCTCCATTAGAGTGCATTCTTGCAATATCGCGTTCCTTTGGTTCCTCTGGTTGCAGTGATGAACAAAAGAAGCAGATGAAGCGCACCTATCGTTTCTCATTTGTTTTCAAACATCGCCGTTTACATTAAATATATAAATATTTTAAAATAACTATAGTTAAATAATGATTTGTGAGTAAACAGCTTAATTTTATTCGTTAAATAGTCCTAACAAATGCCACTCTTGATTTCCAAATTCTCTAGATAAATTCACTCCTCACTTCGTGAGTCGTGAATTTATCGATAATTTGGAAATCACTCGTGACATTGCTTATGATCATTTTTGGATGAACGTGAAACGAACAGATAGCCTATGTGAATGAAGAAGACCACGTAACACTGAGCTATATGACCTTTATGGGAAACCACATACAGGCTAATAAGAACAGTTAAGACTTGTAGACTGCGATGGGCAGGACATTTGGCACGAATGGGGAATGAAAGACCTGCATGGAAACTTCTTGTAGGAAAACCAGAGGGAAATCAGCTAGTTGGTAGACCAAGAATGGCATGGGAAAATAACATTATCCATGATTTGGAGGAAATAGATTGTGCAGGGGATGATTCAAAAACATTATCTCAGGATAGGTATGTATGTCCGCGTAGCCATGAACTTACGCGTTCGCGATAAAGCCAGTGAATAAGTGAGTTAAATAGTTAGTTACAAGGGGGGCACGCCGTTGCGTAGTTCTGGATGTAAAGGCGGCCATCACGCAGGACTGACAACCCGGCAGACAGCAAGTGCCGATTGTCCAGAAAAAGTGGGAGAGCCTTAACCTCCCACTACCCCAAGGGCCTCCTAAGGCCTGTAGTGGGAATACTTTACTTTTTCTGTTAGTTACAGTAGGCCTACATGATAATTGAACCTTCCTTTATAATATCGAAAAGTACTCAAATGAGATGTAGTACGGAATAAAATATAAGACTCCACTGCAGGTGTTAAATAACGGAAAGGAAGATAGTAATTTGAGAGAGTGAACATGGAGGATAAGAAAGTTTACGTAAAATTCATGGGAAGTTTTTATGATTCGCGTGACTAGATTTTACGATTCTGCTTTCGCGTGACAAGTAGTGACAAAACATCAAATTTACAAAGACGTAATTTATATGTATCACCTACAAGCATTACCTTTGGGGAGACACAACAGCGTCTGAATATTTAGACTAATGCGAGGTTGGGGAAGTGGTTTGTACAGAATCAAGGAAAATGTTTAAGAACCGATGGATAGCGAGGCTTTTAATTTCCGAGATTCTGTAAAACACTTCACAAACGTGCGTTCTACAATATTTTTTGCGCGATGGTCTTTTCAAAATAATAAATAATACTAAAATAATGACATCTTTGTTGGAAATATTTGCGATCGCTCGGTTTTTAATTTCCGAGATTCTGTAAAACACTTCACAAACGTGCGTTGTACAATATTTTTTGCGCGATGGTGTTTTCAAAATAATAAATAATAGTAATAATAACATCTTTGTTAGAAATATTTGCGTTCATTATAAACAACTGACTAACGTTAACAGTGTGAGCAATGTTTATTACTTGAGACTATAGCAGGCCGTGACACCAATCAGTCATAAAATGGTGGCAAGTACGAATTTATTGTTTTATATTGTTTCAAATAAAGTTCAATTCATTTTAAATGCAGCGATTTGTTTTCGTATAATGTACTCGTATATTGACACTACCTTTTGGACATTTTCTCTATATACATACTGAATTTCTACGTGTGACCATATATTTAGTTTTACTGATATTTATTTCCAGTCCTAATTTCTTAGTGTTACTCAATAGTGTGTGCGTGTTGGCCTTTAGTATCTCCTCGCTATCGGCCAGTAGTACTACATCATCAGCATAAACTAACAGCTTATTAATACCATTGAGTTGTAAGCCTTCCTCATTCTCTAAAGATTTAATGGCATGCTCTAGTACAAAATTAAATAGTAAAGGAGATAGTGCATCTCCTTGCTTCATGTCACCCATTCTGGATTTCAAAAGTGTCTGAAAACTGTTTGCCTACACGCACCCTACTCTTTGAGCCATTTAGACACATTCGTATAAGTCTAACTAACTTTTTAGGAATTCCGAACTCCAGCAGGATACTATATAACTTCTCCCTCTTAATTGAATCATATGCTTTTTTGAAGTCTACATATAGTTGATGTACAGTACCATTATATTCCCATTTCTTCTCTAAAATCTGTCGTAAACTGAAAATCTGATCTGGTTGTAGACCTGTTTTCTTCTAAATGCACATTGATGATCTCCTAGAATGATCATCAATAGGGAGTAAGTCTGCTTACTAATATATTTGTTAGAATTTTGTACGAAGTTGAAAGTAATGAGATGCCCCTGTAGTTGTTGCAATCTGTTTTATCTCCTTTCTTAGAAATTGGTATGATAATTGATTCCTTCCATTCATCTGGAAGAGCTGTCTTTTTCCCAAATCTTACTAAGCAAAACAAGCGTATCTTGTCCATCAATTTTTCTCACCCTGATTTTATCAGTTCTGCTGGGATATGACTGATGCTTTAGCAGACTTCAATTTTTCATCGCTAATGGCTTCGGTGCCAAGCCCCACCCACATGATGCACTTTATACATCTTCCAATTTTCCAATTGCCATTTCAACCTCTAATTGTCACTTGGGTATGCGGACTAGCATTTCTGCTGTCTGTAAATTATCCTCCTCAATGTCCTGTTCTGTATGTACATTTAATAGCTGATTAAAGTAACCTTTCCATCTATTTAATATACTCCTAGAATCTGCAATCATATCCCCATTTTCATTCCGAATTATGTTTGTTCTAGCCTGAAACCCTTTCTTCTCTATACTAATTCCCTGATATAATTCTCTAATGTTCCTATTTTTTGCATTCATTTCAAGATCATTAATCTTCTCTCTCAAATATTCCCTGTTTTTACTCTTTAGTAACTTGGTGGTTTCCCGTCTAACACTACCCAATTGCTCTAAATTTACCTCATTTGGCTCGTGTAACCATTTCATTTTTGCTAGCTTTCTTTTCTTTACAATGTCGGCACATTCCTCATCAAACCATTTCTTGTTTTGCCTCTTTTTTAAACAACCAATGCTTTCTGATGCTGACAATTTAATAGTATCTCTTATAGCCTCCCATTCTTTATTTATATCAGTTTCTTCTTCGTTTGCCACATTGTCATCTGAAGATTCCAGTACTTCAAATCTATTAGCAATTTTGATTTGGTATTCTTGTCGCATTTCATCATTTTTCAAGTTTTTTAATTCATATTTTACAGAATCATCATTAGCGTTCGTTCCTCTCATAAGCGATAGCCGTTGTCTGATTTTCACTCTGACCAGATGATGATCCGAATTGCAGTCTGTCCCTCTAACTGATCTAACATCAATGATGCTACTGTGCCAGCGTTTATCCACTAATACATGATCTATCTGGTTCCAAGTTTCTCCATCTGGGGACGTCCAGGTGTATTTATGAATATCCTTATGCTGAAATGTTGTGCTCTTAACAATGAGATTCTTCGATGTGGCAAATATTACTTGTAGAATAATAGTTTAATTTGTGTCCTAATTTGAAACATCTTTTTCTTCTTCTTCCTTTCATGTGATAGACCTAGTGGTCTGTTACGGTCTCAATCCAACGTTTGAAGGGTCTGCCCAAAGATCTCTTGCCTGGTGGCTGGTAATTTAAGATCTGACGTGGTATTCTTGTTCTGCTCATCCTTCTTACGTGAGATTTCCAGTTGTTTCTGTATTTTTGTACATATTCCATGACTCATTCTGTTTGTAATTCTTTGAGAATCTCAGAATTCCTTTTGTGGTGAGTAATTTGAAACATGCTGTATTTTATTAACACTGTGTTTAAATGAATGTCTCTCCTCATATTATTCATATTTTCATAATAATAATATTATTATTAAGAATTATTGTGGCACAAAGAGGAATAATGTGTTGTACGTCCAATAAACTTCACACTGCTCCACTCTACATTATGAAATATAATACGCGATGTACCTCCGTCATCCAATTCTCCTCGTCGCTCCGAATAAATCACCATATATTAGACTTCATCAGCTACTAGCTTCTTCTGTTAACTTCTATTTTTTGCGAGGATAATCTACTCCTGTTTAACGTTTCAATTAAGCCATTTGAGGTAGGAATCACAGCATCAAAGAAAAGTTACACAAACCCGACAAAAATGTGGAAAAGAAGAATGTTTATTAGAGAAACAGTAACACATACTCATATTTGAAGAGAAAAATTATACGCTCAGACCGGGACTTGAACCCGGGACCCTTCGTTATCTAGACCAAGTGCTCTACCATCTGAGCTACCTGAGCAAGTACCGATCCAAACACAAATTTTTCTCTATATACATTGTAGTTTGCGTTTAGATCGGTACTTGCTCAGGTAGCTCAGATGGTAGATCACTTGGTCTAGAGAATCAAGGGTCCCGCGTTCAAGTCCCGATCTGAGTATATAATTTTTCTCTTCAAATATGATTTATCCATCATTGAGATGTATGAAATTAATAATAAAAAATTGAGTAACACATACATTGATGCGAAGAATTCGTTTAGACCAGGACTCTTAATAAGTGCTGACTGGTTCAGAAAAGGCGGTCCCCCCCCTCCTACCCGCGTGTTTATGCATTCATCATCATCATCATCATCATCCATGCAAATATTAGGCCGAGTGGCCTGTTACGGTCTCAAACAGTTTTCCACCCAGCGCTTTTTTGGACGTCCCAGCGATCTTTTGCCTTGGGAGCAGTAACGAAGCATGGCTTTTGGAATTCTGTGAGACGGCATTCGTTGAAGATGAGCTTTCCAGTTGTTCTGGTAGTTTCGTGTATGGTGAAGAATGGGTTTTACATCCAAGTCTTACATAATTTTCTCATTTCTTTTATGGTCCCACTTTGTATAGCCTGCTGTACGGCGCATAAATCGCATCTCATTTGCTGTTATTCGGTTTTCATCTCCTCTTTGTATTGTCCATGCTTCACTGCCATATCTTAATACTTGTCTTGCGAGAACCTTATAAAGCCACGTGTTTATGCACTCCCATGATTAGCAGTGTCTTACGTTGTCAGCCAATCCGACCTAAGGTTGAACAGGTGGAGCACTTATATAAAGGCCTGGTTTAGACCCATTTCCACAGACAATGTTTTCGATATGTCACGCACGAAATGGTACATGGATCGAAACAGATGGTAATTTGAAGGTGCAAGATCAGGGCTATATGTTGGGTGTGGTAGGAGTTCGATTCCTCACAATTCCTGAACTTTTGTCATGGTTGTTCCTCCAGTAAGATGTCCGGAGGGTTTGAATCCGAGACCCTAAAACATTCACGAACTCGTTCCTGTTGTTAAGAATTATGATCCGCATTGTCTGCGAATCCTTTTGTAAGAAACACCCAGTGAATCACAACTTCAGAATTCCACCAGACACACATCAGTACATTAGAAACTAACATTATCCATGACGAACCTAATCTTTATCGTACATCAAAATTCAGTCGCGTATGTTTGTACTTTATTGACTTCTAAACTAGGCAACGCACTTCTTGAAAAAAATGTACATTACAGGTATTCAGGTACGGCGAGTGTTTAATCGCTATCTATTATGTTCTAAAATCACCGAGTAGTTGTAGGAGTTCACCTGAAACGAAAATTAAAAATAGTTATAGCGGTTGCAGTTTTCAATATTTCACAACGAAACTCAGTATATCCCACTAAAATAAACCAAAGCGGGTATTATAAAAAAATCAGCGAAATCCGACAGTTTTGAAGTGAGGGTTTACCCGAAATTCGAAATTAAAAATTACACTGGTCAACATGATTTTTGTCTCATGAGTACCAATAGTTGTACTTTATGCAGTTCTTTTATCGTGTTTTCAAATATGTATTCGGAATTTCTCCATCACCCACAGTTTTTTTATTTTAATTTCAATTAATGAATTTAAATAATTATTTTTTAATAAACGTTTTTTCGTCCATTTGTCCATTGTAAAATAAAACCAAATGAGCTAACTCAGGAGATTTCAGCTATGGAAAATAGATATCAAGGCAAATGGAATCCTAATATGCTGGCCGATTATTGCTGGACCATCAAAAGGGATACTCCACAGACAAAATATAGTAGAAAATCGCCATTTCTTACTTTCTAGGTGAGTCCGAATGTTCGAATATTGTGATATTGTGTAGTTACGAATGTAAGAAAATATTAAAATGTTTGATATTATAAATTCTTGTCTCTCGAAAATCTTGCGTGATGGAGAAAAGCAGATATCATATTTGAATTCAGGAGAAAAAAATACTACCAAAATCACATTTTTTTTTCTGAGACAAAAAAAGTTTATTTTTTGCTGTTCGGTGTTATTGATTCTAGCAACCGCCATATTTAGTTCGCCGCAGTTTTTTTTCCGGGGGTTTTCCTGACCTGTAAGACAAATGTCAGGAAGCTTTGAGGCCCAACAGTCCCTGAAAATCATCCGGTCATCATCATCATCCTTATCATTATCACCATCATCATTGACCGGTGTGGAAAGAACGGGAAGCTACAACACCTATGATTTCATAGTAAAGCTGGAAACTATAGCATGAAAAAATGTTTTTGGTCGATGTGACTAATTTCTTATACTTACCAATATTGTTGTTACTGGAAGTAAGTCAACGTTCCCACACCTAACCTGGTTGCTATGCAAACAAAAGAAGTCGCAATGCTGATATGGACTCAAAAAACACACGTTCGGTAAGTAAAATAAAACATTTCTTGAATGTTTTGTACACTAACTCGTACCTTTCTTTAGACTTTTCCGGAATTAATGCAGAACATTCCACTCTCCAGGCTTCTATCTACCAGGACTCCTTCCATAATAAAATTATCAAACAGATTCTAATCACGGTGCTACATATAAAAATGTCTCCACAGCCAACAATCCTTGCTTATAATAAAACAAATGAAAAGCTACATAGCAACGATCACCAAATATTTCTTTCTCATACAAGTCATTTATATCCAACCAATATTTCAATTCATTCATTACTACATTTAATAAAAATTAGTATATCACATTTCCAATATTTAGGATGTGATATAACTTATAGAGAAAATAAAGATATAGAAAATAAAGTAAATAAATTTCAGGCTATTTGTGGAACCATAAAAAGAACCTTAGGTCGGAAAACAAGAAAAGATACGAAGCTTAAATTATATAAAACAATGGCTGTTCCTTTGTTGTTGTATGGAAGTGAAAATTGGATAATGAAATCAAGGGATAAAAGCAGGATACAGACTGCGGAAATGCTATTTTTACGTAATGTGAAAGGATGCACAAGAGCGGATAGAATAAGGAATGAAACTATACGAGAAAAATTAAATATATATAAAATTGAAGATAAAATCAGCGAAAATAATAAGAAATGGACAGAACATTTAATGAGAATGAACAACGAAAGAATACCAAAAAGAACCTCCCTGTATAATCCCAGAGGAACAAGAGATGTTGGCCGACCACGTAGAAGATGGACTCCACTTTTAACTTCGCCGGAACAGGCTGCATAGCCTAAACCTTGTAGTAGAAGAAGAATAGAAATTAGTCACATCGACCAAAAATAGTATGCAATACACATGAGGTAAGCACGTAACAGATCTCGAAAATTGAAAATCTTTTTCTCGATCAGTAACAAGTGCTTACCTCACTTGTATCGCAATAGACTATATTATTGCAGTGAAATACATGTCCTCGGGCCGAATTACTATGGAATGGAATGTAATTTATTTATATCTAGTAGCGAACGCCGGGTATTAGCTAGCATTAGATAAAACTGGAGTTTAGAAAAAGCCACCGTAAGTGTGGATATGGGAAGAGTACATTGTATCATGTTTGGTGATGTAAAATTCTCTGTTATCAGTAGATGCGTTACGCAGCAGTACGCACTATTAATATTCATCATCGACATACAATCAGCGGACAAAGTAACCGCAAACACTGACACTAACAAATGTAATACGTAACCACATCCAAGTGAAAATAAAATGTTACACTGGTCGATACTTTCACGTGCCTTCCCCCCCACCCCCTGCGCAGTGCTATATCAGGTACGTTAAAACACTGCTGAATACCCAACCGAGTAAAAAGTTCAACGTCATTTAACAAACTGGATCGCTTCTCATAATGCGAATTTGACAGGTGATTTCAAAAGCAACATTTTAAATCTCTCTCTCTCTCTCTCTCTCTCTCTCTCTCTCTCTCTTCTCTCTCTCTCTCTATCACTACTTCTACCTCAACAGAGGCAAAACTCTCTCTCTCTTTGTCTCTCTTTCACCCTTTACCTTACTTTAAGCTCGCACTTATATGACCATGAATGTACGGATTTGATAGTGCCACGGAGTTATTTTTTTTTAATGCCCCAGGTTAATTTTTTTTAATGGACATTTATAATTTATAATTTTATAATATAATTTTATAATATAATTATAAAATAATTTTATAATATAATTTATAATTTTAACCCACTTCTGAGGTTGGGGTGCCTGGAAGGCGGGGTTACGTTGCCCCGATGATATGATGGGCGATGATAATGATAGTGGTGCGCCAGGAGAGTCCCTAATCCTAAGCTTAATCTAAGATGAATATGAATGATGATGATTGCGATGGTCATATGATGTTCAGGGACCGTTTGGGCCTTAAAGTTTCCTGACATTTGTCTTACAGGTGAGGAAAAACCCCGATAAAAACCTCACCCAGGAAACTATCCCGACTGGGGATCGAACCCGGGCCGGCTGCGTGACAAGGCAGCACGCTACCTCGAGACCATAGCGGTGAACCAGGGAGTTACCGCTACGGTCTCGATATAGCATACTGACTTGTGCCTTGTCATGCAACGGGCCCGGGTTCCATTCCCGGTCGGGACTGGCTCCTGGTTGAATTTTTTTTTGGGGGTTTTTTCCTCACCTCTAAGACAAATGTCAGGAAGCTTAGGGCCAACGGTCCCCGAAAATGATCCCGCCGTCATTATCATCATTATCATTCATCGGTGTGGAAAGCAACGGGAAGCTACCACACCCTAGTAAAGCTACAAAGCTAGCATGCACGTCTTTCATTCTCCATTCCTGCTACATGTCCTGCCCATCACCGTCTATAATACTTAACTGTTCTTATTATACCTGGCTTCCTATAAAGGCCATGTAGTTCACTGTTATGTAGTCTTCTCCATTCACCTGTCTCTTCATCTCTCTTTGGTCCAAAAATGTTAAGAACTTTCTTCTCAAATACTAGTAATCTCCTTTCCTCCCTTAAAGTAAGAGTCCATGTTTTGCACCCATATAATATAACTGGTAGAATAATAGTTTTATTTATTTTCAGTTTAACGTTTTTTGAAAGGAGTTGGGACATCAAAAGTCTGTGCAATGCATAATAGCACGCATTTCCAGAATTGAGCCTATGTTTAATTTCTTTGTTCATCTCATTTCTATTTGTGATTGTGTTTATATGACTTGGCATAAGAGACTGAGTTTCCCCAATTTAAGGGTTAACAGAAGAATATATAAATTAGGCTAATTCCGTAAATCGAACAGCAAAATCGAACTATAAGTTGAACCTGAGGAAATTCCTGCGTGAGGCTTTTACGGGTGCAAATTACTTGCATGATGAACTAAAAGAACGCACTTTTTTTGTTCCTTCTCTTGTTTGCACAAGAGAGACACTGTGAGTAAAAAATGAGTTACTGAAACAGTGTTACTTGTAGAATATGGGCTTCTTACGTAAATATTGTCTCTGCTGCATGAGAGAATAAAATCCTCGCAGAAAGAAAGGCGTCAGATATATGAACAAGGTGAAAGACATAAGAGAGTCACAAAAAAATAGGATATCCTTTCAAATGTCAAAGGGCAGGCGTAAATTCTACCACTGTACAAATACTTCTCTACTATTTTCAACTCCTCGCTCGATTCACTTAGTTGGTGTTTTTATTTAACGAAACTTTTTAACTAACTCAGTTCAACCCATCTGCACTCAAGATTGAACCCAGGAAGGTACTGTGTGTTTGAAATAGAGAATTTTGCCGTTTTAATAGTATTTTCTTGAGAGAAATCCTTATATAAAACTGAAGATTGCAACACAGCAGGTACATAGTTGTAAGTTGTAGCTGCCCAAGCCAACCCCTCCTAAAGAAAAATAAACAGTTACCACTTGTTACTGAGCTCTTGCGGATCTGTACTATCCGGTGTGAATGTATCGACTCTCATATTTGCTATAAAACTAGTTTGCATGCCGTAAAAGAAACACTATATTTTTTAAATGTATAGTACATATATTTGGAAAGAGTACTGCTAACCTTGCCGCTCCACCCCTCCTTAACAAACAAATACCGTTATTACGATTTTGGCAACATCTACCCTCTGTAGGTAGGGAGACACTGGTACAGCCCATAAGGTCTGTAATAACTTCATGGGTTGAATTACAGTACATTCTCACATGATGGTAAGGGTGCTAGATTGAGGGAATTACAAAACAAAAATATTTACTTCTAAATAAGAAGTGAATTAGAAATATATTCAACAACACCGCGTCGACTGGGAACAGCATGTTCAGAGAATGGAAGAAACAAGATTGGCCATGATAACATATCATTATAAACCAAAGGGATTAAGGCATGTAGGAAGACTAGGAACAGGCGAATCGCCTAAACCTTGAAGTGATAATAATAATAATAATAATAATAATATTAACAATAATAATAATAATAATAATAATAATAATAACAGCTTTATTTTGCCTGGAAGATTTAAGGCCTTAAGGCCTTGTCTGCCACTCAACCAGGTTTTAAAAAAATACGAAAAAAATAGTCTTACATCTAAATTACAATAAACATAAACAATTACATGTTATAAATACAATACAATTAATATTTATAATGTATTTTGATTTACTCTAAATTTAATGAATTTAATGTATAATACGTACAAGATATATATAAAAAAACGAGAAAAAATTATTAATGACATAGTATAAATTTAAATAAATAGAGACAAATTAATTATTAGACAACAGGTAACTGTATAAGCGTGACTTAAAGGTACCAAGTGTGCGGCAACCCCTGAATCGCAATGAAGGAAATTCCAGGAGCGGGCAGAAGCTACTGTGAAGGAAGAAGAATAAGAGGAAGTGCTATGAAGAGGGATTGTTAGCAGACTGCTATCTTGTTATGATGATTTACTTCTAAGTAAATATATTTACAAACGAAATGAACAGTTGACAAATGAATTTTTTGAGGAAGTGACTGAATTCAAATGGCTGGAAAAAGCAATCACAAACAGGTATGAAGAGCAGAAAGAAATTAAACATAAGCTCAATTCTGGAAATGCGTGCTATTATGCATTACAGGGACTCTTGTCATCCCAACTTCTTTCAAAAAACATTAAACTGAAAATATATAAAACTGTTATTCTTCGAGTTATATTATATGGGTGCGAAAATTGATTCTTATTTTAAGGGAGGAGAAAATATTAGATTTAGATTAGATTAGATTTATTTAGCCTGGTGGAGTTAAGGCCATGTGGCCTTCTCTTCCACTCGCCAGGACAATCATATATTACATCAGAATATAACAATCTCAATTAACTCTAATATTAAACACTAAGTAAAAATTTGATCAAAAATACAATATCTATTATATTACGATCTATAATGCAACCAGTTAACGTTAGTTAAAATTAAAACTAAAATTAATAATAAAATGTATACAAAAAGACATATTAAATTGTCCCTGTCTAATGTATATAAAAACAAGAAAAATAATGAGATACAGAAAACTAATTTTACGATTATACAATATTTAAAACAAAACAAATGAAAATATTTGTCATTCTTAATATTATTTTCATAAATATATAATTTATTAATTGTTAATAGAATACTATCAGTGAGGTGTATAAGTTAGTTTGTTATTAAATAATTATTCAGTTTGTTTTTGAAGGATGTTACAGTTTGCAGTCTCTGACATAGGTCGGAAGGGAATTCCATGTTTTGGTAAGTGAGACCGTAAAAGATAATGAATAATATACAATGTGATGAGGAGGGATATAAAGGACAATATTAGTATTTGGAATAAACTTGTTAGGAATAATTGAAAGAATTGAGGAGAATGAATTAAAATGGTTAGGACATATTTTAAGAATGGAAGATGTGCGATGACCGAAACTACAATATCAATGGCAACCGACCATAAGGAAGAAAAGAGGGAGACCAAAGTTAACATGGCAGGAAAGCATGAGGATAGCAATGCAAGCAGGAGGGCTAAGCATTGAAGATGCACAAGATCATAGACTTTGAAGGTTTGACACGGGAAGACGGCAGCAGCTGTAAAAGACCGAAGATAGATAGAGGAATATTTTTTTTTACCAAACAGAGAATTAACAGACACGAGAATGGAGAATACTACATAACTGCGAGCTACATGATCTTTATAGGAAAGTAGATACAATAAGAAATGTTAACTCTCGTAGACTGCGATGGGCAGGACATGGGGGAATGAAAGAGCGGTTTGGAAATTCCTCGTAGCAAAACTAGAAGGTAAGCGCCCAATAGGTAGGCCAAGACTGAAATGAGAATAACGTTAACCATGTTATGAGGGAGGTAAATTTTACAGGATATGTTTCGAAAACATTAGCCTTGGATACGGATGTATAAAGAGCTTATGTTCGCGCGGTCATGAAGCTATGGGTTCGATAGTACTGGTGATTAGTTATAGTTATTTAGCTTTATTCCTTTTATTAATTTCAGAAGCCTTGTATCCATTTTGCTATTACTGATACCGATATTATATGGGATTACATAATTTTCAGAGCTTAAATTAGCATTCCCTGGAATTCGTACAAATGGCACTGTGCAATATTAATAAAATCTATACAACTTTTAACTTACGCAGACAATATTGATCAGATTTCAAGGTCTTTTCCTGTTTTAAAAGTGGCTGTTAGTGTTTTGGAATTGGCCCAAAATATACGGATTTATAAAATAACCAAGTAAGGCATTGCACTGTAACACTAAGAAATTGGGACTTAATGTAAATATGAATAAAACTAAATATATGGTCACGCATAGAAATACATTATATAATGGAAATGGACAGCTGATGACAGATACGGACAATTTTGAGGAAGTGGCTGAATTCAAATACCTAGGAACAATAATCACAAATAGGAATGAGATCCACAAGGAAATTAAACATAGGCTCAATTCTGGAAATGCATGCTATTATGTATTACAGAGACACTTGACGTCCCAACTCCTTTCAAAAAACGTTAAACTGAAAATATATAAAACTATAATTCTACCAGTTATATTATATGGATGCGAAACATGGACTCTTACTTTAAGGGAGGAAAGGGTATTACGAGGATTTGAGAATAAAATTCTTAGCAAACATTTTTGTACCGAAGAGAGATGAACAAACAGGTGAATGGAGAAGGCTACACAACAGTGAACTACAAGGTCTTTATAGAAAGCCAGATATAATAAGAACAGTTAAGTCTCGTAGACTGCTATGGGCAGGACACACATGGCACATATGGGGGATGAAAGAGGTGCATGGATGTTTCTTGTATGAAAACCAGATGTAAAACGTCCAATTGGTAGACCAAGAATGAGGTGGGAGAATAAAATTATCTACGATTTGACGAAAACAGATTATACAGGGAATGATTGGAAAACATTAACTCAGGATAGGGATGTATGGAGTTTATCCGCGAGGCCATGAACCTACAGGTTCGATAGAGCCAGTGACTTTGTTAGTTATGGAAGGGAAAGACCTAAACTTAGGTGGAAAGATGAAAGGCTCCGGATGAAAGAGTCCAAAGAGGGCTGTTCTAGCAACTATGACGATGATGGAGACAGCTTTCATAGAGCCTATTTCACAGATTTAAAGCCTATTTAGGTGCCTAAATTCTGTTTTCCTAGAGCCTGAATATCCGAAGTCCAGGAATAATAAATAGACCTATAACAAATTACAATTCTACCAGTTATATTATATGGGTGCGAAACATGGACTCTTACTTTACGGGAGGAAAGGAGATTACGAGTATTTGAGAATAAAGTTCTTAGGAAAATTTTTGGACCAAAGAGAGATGAACAGACAGGTGAATGGAGAAGGCTACCTAACAATGAACTACATAATCTTTATAGGAAGCCAGATATAATAAGAACAGTTAAGTCTCATAGACTGCGATGGGCAGGACATGTTGCGCGTATGGGGAATGAAAGACGTGCATGGAAACTTCTTGTAGGAAAGCCAGAAGGAAAACGCCCAGTTGGTAGACCAAGAATGAGGTGGGAGAACAACATTAACTATGATTTGAGGGAAGCAGGGGGCACGCCGTAGCGTAGTGGTTAAGGCACTGCTCTACAAGCCGGAAGGTCGAGGGTTCAAGTCCCGGTGGGGTCAGGATTTTTAAACTGACCCAAACCTTCTGGCGGCACTATGGCCCTGAGGTCGACTCAGCCTCTAACGGAAATGAGTACCAGACGCTTGTTCTGGGGGTAAAGGCGGCCGTCACGCAGGGCTGACAACCCGGCTGACATCAAGTGCCGATTGTCAAGAAAAAGTGGGAGCCTTAACCTCCCACTACCCCAAGGGCCTCCTGAGGCCTGTAGTGGGAATACTTTACTTTACTTTTAGATTATACAGGGAATGATTGAAAAGCATTAGCTCAGGATAGGGATGTATGGAGAGCTTATGTCCGCGCGGCCATGAACCTACGGGTTCGATAGTGCCAGTGAGTAAGTAAGTATAACAAATTACAAGCAAGGCCTATAAGGTAGACCTTTAAAAGCAGACAACATGGTTATAGTAAGAGGCAATGCTTCAAGGAGCGTCACAATGAGAATGTGGCAACAGTGTTGAAAGGTAATAAGTGCCCTATTCCCACACAATGCCGCAGTAGAACAATTTAAGTCGCTTTATTTCTCCATTTAGCGAATGACTCTGTCAAACCCACATGTGGGCTTCGGTTGTCGAACATCAAGCGAGCAAACAAATTTGATAATACTCAATGTTAATGTAACTGTTACAACTGTTAATGGAACAGTTTCTATCACAGTTTAACAAGCTGTGAAACCATTCTCTACATTTCGAGATAATTCAACTGTTAATTACCACAGTTCAGATAATACGGAAGGGAAATTCCATTGAGTTAATCTACACACATCCCTGCTCCTATGTGAAACTATTTCAGCATATGCACTACTACTGACCACATATAGAAAATCTGATTTACGGTCAAGCGACAGTCAAGATGGATAACAATTACCTCGAAAAGTAACAAAATATAATAATAATAATAATAATAGCTTTATTTTACCTGGCAGAGTTAAGGCCTTAAGGCCTTGTCTACCACTCAACCAGGCTTTAAAAAATACAAAAGAAAAGTCTTAAATCTAAATTACAATATATATATATATATATATATATAAATATATATATAAAAGGGGGCACGCCGTAGCGTAGTGGTTAAGGCACTGAGCTACAAGCCGGAGGGTCGAGGGTTCAAGTCCCATTGGGGTCAGGATTTTTAAACTTACCCAAACCCTCTGGCGGCACTATGGCCCTGGGGTCGGCTCAGCCTCTAACGGAAATGAGTATCAGACGCTTGTTCTGGGGTAAAGGCGGCCGTCACGCAGGGCTGACAACCCGGCTGACATCAAGTGCCGATTGTCTAGAAAAAGTTGGAGCCTTAACGTCCTACTACCCCAAATGCCTCCTGAGGCCTGTTGTGGGATCACTTTACCTTTTTATATATATATATATATATATAAAAACGATTACAAGTTATGAATACAATACAATTAATATTTATAATGTATTTTGATTTACTCTAAATTTACCGAATTAAATATATAATATGTACAAGATATATAAAAAACGAGGAAAAGATTAATGACAGTATAAAATTAAATAAATAGAGAAAAATTAATTATTAGACAACAGGTAACTGTATAAGCGTGACTTAAAGGTGCCAAGTGTGCGGCAACCCCTGATATCTTGAGGAAGGAGATTCCAGGAGCGGGCAGAGGCTACTGTGAAGGAAGTAGAATAGGAGGAAGTGCTATGAAGAGGAATTGTTAGCAGACTGCTATCTTGTGACCTAGTGTCAATATTGTGGTAGGAGGATAACTTCTCAAATCTGGACGCCAGGTAAGTAGGAATGTAGGAATTCAGAAGGTTGAAAAGTAGTGAAAGAGAGTGCAATTTACGTCTGTCAGTAAGACGGAGCCAAGAGAGGTTATTAAAGTATTCGGAAATATGGTCATAACGGCGGATATTGAAAATGAATCGAACGCAAGCATTATGAACACGCTGCAAGTCTCTGCGACAAGGCATAGTTTAGATCATTATATATAATATACAGGCTAAGTACAAATAAATATAACAAGTTTTACATATGTATTATGAAGACACTGTTTATAATAGAAAATACAGAGTGTACCAAATTGATGTATACACTCTTTAAAACGTTACCCAAAAACGGGGTTACTTTGACTCGAGGGGCAACTTTGAAAGAATTGGGGCTTCTTTGACATTTTAAATTTCTTGCGTGTTTTGGGCTATTTTGAAAACAATTCAATGGTGTAGACATTTCCTTGAAGGCGCACGAATAATTCACTTGTTTTAAAAGAGGATGTTAATTGTTGGAGACACATCTGTGTCACTTTCAACAACAATGAATTCCCAGCAAGGATAAAATTGTGATTTTCGGTTTTACAGGGGTAAGGACTGGATTTGTTGTGTAAGATGCAAGCTCTGGGTCTGTGGTGTGTGTAACAGAGGTTCGAACAATTCTCAATATGAATGTGAACTATGTGAAGATGAGATGTGAAAATCTGTCTTTTTTTCTACCGTTGTTTCAAAAATGCATGTTTTCTAATTAATTTCTGATTGTCTAATTACAATAATTATATAATTTTTGTGTTCTGTTGCGTGACAGAATTGATAAAGAAGTTTAAGTTTATTTTGTCAAATTACAGTTATAAAACATTTGTAGTGAGGTTGTTTACAATAAAAATATTTATAAAAAGATAAATTGGTGTCAAAGTAGTACCTACAGTGGGTCTACTTTGAATTATAGTGAAAACAAATGTCATGTTTCAAATAAAGTTCAGTTCATTTAAAATGCAATGATTTGTTTCGTATAATGTATATTAACACTACCTTTTGGGTACATTTTTGTATATATATTGTACGCAGTACACATAAAGGGCAGTTGTTTTACTTCCCGTTGCGAGGGACGATATAAAAAATAAATACGTAATTAGCGCCATTTTATTACTGATTGTGTCACAGCCTGCTGTAGCCGCGAGGAGGTTTACGGCCAAGTGTGCAATGGCAACCAAAACTTTTCAAGCTCTATACATCGATTTCTGCGAACTGCATTATAATTTATTTTAATAACAAGCGAATCAAATGATTTCGAATAAATTAATTAATTGTTAAATTAAACATACTGGCGGCCGAATTTTAATTGGCAACTCGGCAAAAATGTATTCAGTAATTCACAATTTTATGAAAAAATTGATTTTGTTCATGCACTCGATGAAAGTAGTAATCTTGCAGCCGGATCTTGGACTGTATAAAGTAAGATTTTTATACATGCTTTACGCGCGGAGTTTATGCAGGAAAAAAGCCGGCTGTGGCACACCCAACCGCGCACAAGCAAAACGCCGTGTGCACGTTAGGTTATAAATGAAGAACCCGGTAGAATCCCCATCTACACCTCCAAACATTACTATACATAATATAATTATCCCATATTCTTCTTCAGTAATAGATCTTGGACTACATCTAGACGCAAATTTAACCTGGCAAACAAAAGTGAAACACATATGTAAAAAGACTTTCTCCATCTTACATTATCTTAGACGTTTAAAGAATTTTCTCCCAGTTTCGTTAAAACAAATCCTTGTGCTGAATCTTCTGTTGCCACACTTCGATTATTGTGACATTATATATAATGATCTAAACCATGACTTGTCGCAAAAACTGCAGCGTGTTCATAATGCTTGCGTTCGATTCATTTTCAATATCCGCCGTTATGACCATATTTCCGAACACTTTAATAACCTCTCTTGGCTCCGTCTTACTGACAGACGTAAATTGCACTCTCTTTCACTACTTTTCAAGCTTCTGAATTCCTACATTCCTACTTACCTGGCGTCCTGATTTGAGAAGTTATCCTCCTACCACAATATTGACACTAGGTCACAAGATAACAGTCTGCTAACAATTCCTCTTCATAGCACTTCCTCTTATTCTACTTCCTTGACAGTAGCCTCAAGATATCAGGGGTGCCGCACACTTGGCACCTTTAAGTCACGCTTATACAGTTACCTGTGGTCTAATAATTAATTTTTCTTTATTTATTTAAATTTATACTATGCAATTAATACTCTTTTTCTCGTTTTTTATATATCTTGTACATATTATATGCTTAATTCGTTAAATTTACAGTAAATAAAAACAGATTGTAAATATTAGTTGTATTTATAACATGTAATCATTTATGTATATTGTAATTTAGATGTAAAACTATTTTTGTTGTATTTTTTTTTAAACCTGGTTGAGTGGCAGACAAGGCCTTAAGGCCTTAACTCTGCCAGGTAAAATAAAACTATTATTATTATTATTATTATTATTATTATTATATGTTAGTAAATATATTGACGATTTGTTCTAGCAGGAATGTGTGTTATCACATTGGCCAACATGACGCTAGCAGACGCTTGTTCTCCGATCGAACATTCATAGGTTGCACGCTGGCAAAGAATAGCTAAAAATCGTAATAACGCCCACAATTCGGATTTTTTTGTTACGAATAACTTCTTACACTTCTTCACGATCGATTCCTCTTAAGATAAGTTATAAATGCACAACAATGAAGCGCCATAACCCAGAAGAAAAGTGCAAGTGCAAAATATGTGGGTCGCACTGCAACCGATATCACCTATTACAGTGCAAAAACATAGGAACATCGATAACAGACTTCTGTAAGACATGAAAACAATTCTTTCTACATGGCCATTGGCTGCGGTAATACCTGTTATTAAGATAAGTTATAAAGTAGGAGATAAAGTAGTGGAAGTGTTTGAATAGGAAGACATGAAGAGAAGTAATTGCAGACATAATGTTGGTAAGTACCTTACAAGAGGCAGGAGATTCAAGCTAAAGTAGGGAAACGTTATGACAATCAATCAAGCGGCTGATCCATGCACTTGTGGTACAACTCACTCCCACAGGCAAACATGCCCTGGTTACTGATGAGCACCGCCATTTAATAGAGTCCTAACCCACATCAAACTGTCAACCGTTCGCCTTGCCATGCGTCTTTCCTCATTGCTACTCAAACCTGGGATTACGTCACATTTTTTACCATATCCGCAGCGGAGTCTTCTCATTCTAAAAGTGTAGGATTGGTTATGGGTTTGTTATATAACACTGGTTAACATGATTTTTGTCTCATGAGTCCCAATAGTTGTACTTAATGTAGTTGTTTATCTTGTTTTCAAATATGAAGGGCCTATTCGGAATTCTCCATCACCCACATTTTTATTTATTTCAATTTCAATTAATGGATTTAAATAATTATTTTTTTAAATAAACGTTTTTGCATTCTAAAATAAAACCACATGGCTTCAGCTATAGAAAAGAGATATCAAGACAAATGGAATCCTAATATGCTGGCACTTTACGTCACGCTTATACAGTTACCTGTTGTCTAATAATTAATTTATCTCTATTTATTTAAATTTATACTATGTCATTCATAATTTTTTCTCGTTTTTTTATATATATCTTGTACGTATTATACATTAAATTCATTAAATCTAGAGTAAATCAAAATACATTATAAATATTAATTGTATTGTATTTATAACATGTAATTGTTTATGTTTATTGTAATTTAGATGTAAGACAATTTTTTCTATTTTTTAAAACCCGGTTGAGTGGCAGACAAGCCCTTAAGGCCTTAACTCTGCCAGGTAAAATAAAGCTATTATTATTATTATTATTATTATTATTATTATTATTGTTGGACCATCAAGAGGGATGCTCCACAGGCGAAATATAGCAGAAAATCGTAATTTCTTAATTTCTAGGTGAGTCCGAATGTTCGAATATTGTGTAGTTACGAATGTAGAAAATGTTAAAGTGTTTCAAATTATAAATCCTGTCTCTCGGAAACCTTGCGTGATGGAGAAAAACTGATATCATATTTGAATTCAGGAGAAAAAATACTATCAGAATCGCATATTTTTCTTTCTGAGACCAAAAAAAGGTTTATTTTTTGTTGCTCAGTGTAATTAGAGCCCAGATTTTTTTGACAACACCTCTTTTCTGTTTATTTAAACTGGCGCGTCTACTGAAGTTCGTTCGCAAAAAAAATAAGAATCGACAAAATCATGCTATAATGATTCTTAAATCTTCGCATTAAGTGCAACCTTCCATTCCATCCACTGTTCCCTGGGTTTCCCCCTCCTTCTCCTACCTTCAGCATTCCAATCTATCATCATTCTTGGGATTCTATTATTCTCCATCCTCTTCAGAGGTCAATATCATTTCAATCTTAGTTTTTCTATTAATTATATAAGATTATGTTTAACATTATTAATTTTTTCTAATTTTCTGTTTCCAGAAGGTCCCTTATATCTTGATTCTTCTCGATGCCTTGCGCCAAATATTCCACTCTCTGGTGTCAAATATATATATATAATATATATATATTGGCTAGTTAACCCATGCCCTAAATGGGAGTCAATGACCAATCACGTTTCAATGTATCTTGTTTTACAATCAATCACACTCGTGTTTCACCTGTTATTCATCAATTAAGTTTATCATAAGTAATGCCACGAGTGATTTCCAATTTATCTAGAGAATTTGGAAATCAAGAGTGGCATTTGTTAGGACTATTTAACGAATAAAAAATATATTTTGTTTTATTAAAATTTATTTTTAATCCCCACTTGGGGCACGCCGTAGCGTAGTGGTTAAGGCACTGCGCTACAAGCCGGAAGGTCGAGGGTTCGAGTCCCGGTGGGGTCAGGATTTTTAAACTGACCCAAACCTTCTGGCGGCACTATGGCCCTGGGGTCGACTCAGCCTCTAACTGAAATGAGTACCAGACGCTTGTTCTGGGGTAAAGGCGGCCGTCACGCAGGGCTGACAACCCGGCTGAAATCAAGTGCCGATTGTCAAGAAAAAGTGGGAGCCTTAACCTCCTACTACCCCAAGGGCCTCCTGAGGCCTGTAGTGTGATCACTTTACCTTTACTTGCTATACTCTACATGCACTACTATCCTGCGCACGTTTTATTTGTACTATTCGCAAATTTGACCAAGTTACACCGTCCTTGGAAAAATTATCGTGGCTTCGTCTAAGAGATCGTATGACTGCCCATTCCTTATCCCTTCTCTATAAAATATTTCACACATCATCGCCTAATTATTTATCACGCCGCTTCATCAGACTATCCGACACACATAATCTTGACACTCGATCCCATCAGCACATTGTCCTTTATATCCCTCCTCATCACACTGTATATTATTCATTATCTTTTACGGTCTCACTTACCAAAACATGGAATTCCCTTCCGCCCTATGTCAGAGACTGTCAAACTATAACATCCTTCAAAAACAAACTAAATAATTATTTAATAACAAACTAACTTATACACCTCACTGATAATATTCTTTTAACAATTCATAAATTTAATTATTTATGAAAATAATATTAAGATTAACAAATATTTTGTTTTGTTTTGTTTTAAATATTGTATAATCGTAAAATTAGTTTTCTATATCTCATTATTTTTCTTTGTTTTTTATATACATTATACAGGGACAATTTAATATGTCTTGCTTGTATACATTTTATTATTAGTTTTAGTCTTAATTTTAACTAACATTAACTGGTTGCATTATAGATCGTAATATAATAGATATTATCTTATTGATCAAATCTTCATTTAGTATTTAATATTAGAGTTAATTGTGATTGTTATATTCTGATGTAACATATGTTTGTCCTGGTGAGTGGAAGAGAAGGCCACATGACCTTAACTCCACCAGCTAAATAAATTAAAATCTAAACCTATCCTGTATTCTCTTGCTAGAACATGGAATTCCCTTCCACCCTATGTCAGAGACTGCCAAACTTTACCATCTTTCAGAAACAAATTGATAATAAAATTATTAACAGAAACAACTCACTAATATAACTTTTTAAAAATTAATAATGTGTTTTTTCATTATTTAATAAAAATAAATCTAAGATATTTTAATATATTTACTTAATGTCTTGTATAATAAGCGATAGATTAATTCATTGTAGGTTATTACTTTCTTTGTATTTTTTTCTTTCTTTTCTTTTTATGTATAGTAGATTCGAGCTGTTATTCCTTTCTGTATTCATTCTATCATTAATTTAATTTTATTGTATTATTACACATTATTTTCATTATTATTCAATTTGACAGATAATTAATTGTTTAGCATGACTATTGTTGTATTTCTTTGTATTTATATGTAACATATGTTTGTCCTGGTGAGTGGAAGAGAAGGTCACATGGCCTTAACTCCACCAGGCTAAGTAAATCTATCCTATTCTAAAATCTATAATAAAATTTTAGAGAGATCTAATCAATTTAAATATCTTGGATATTATCTCTCTATCTGGGATGAAAAGGATATCCCTGAAAAAGTTACTAGTTATAATAAAAGTTTAGGAATTATTAATCAAGTTATGAAACCATCCCTTGTACAAAAAACACCAGATTACGTTTATATAACACTTTGGCTAGACCAGTGTTGACCTATGGTAGTGAAGCATGGACACTAAAAAAACAACATGAAAGCAGAATAACGGCTTGTGAAATGAGATTCACGCGCAGAGCAGCGGGTTACACCAGATGGGATCGGAAAAGGAACACCGATATCTTAAAAGAGTTGAAGACTACGCCAATTTTGGAATATATTAAACAGTACCAACTAAATTGGAAACACCATCTTGAAAGAATGAGTTCAAATCGGATCCCCAAAGCTGTTTATAATTATATACCAAGAGGATGAAGATCACTGGGCCGTCCTATGAAACGCTGGAGAGAAAATTTTCTATAGGATCGTAACAGGCCTTGGCCTAATACTTGGAAGGAAGAAGAAGAAGAAGAAGAAGATAATCCGTCCGAGATAGCTACATGATGATTATAGTTTGAGAACTTTGTAGGCTACTTTTAATGAAGGCCAAGATGGCGTTCGGTTTAGGGAATGGTTTTCTTGGTTTAAAGCGTACTGGTTGCGTATCCCCAGGGGTAAGCCTATAATGTAAATTACATTACTATTAAAGAACTTCTCCTAGGCTTAATGGGGAGTTTGGAGGTTTTTTAAATTCTCCTCTTATCCCACTCTTTGTTTCTCGTTTCCCTTCAGTAACCAAGATGTTGAAAACGTGCCTAGAAACAGAATTGTTCACTTATTTCGCGTTCGTCTTTCGCTTGAAGTAATCTTCACACATGCACGGCCTACAACTCGCAGAAAGCCAGCATTTGCCTTGATACTAAAGAAAAACTAACAAAAATCTCAAATCAGGTTGGTCATCACAGAGGTTTGTATCAGAGGCCTCCAGAATCGAGATCAAAACGTTACTGACTGAACCAGATTGCTGGATAAACATTAGAATTGCATTTTCACGCATTTGCATACTCCCTCCCAGGACTTGTACACCATGGGGCGACAGGTTTAGAAGGCCCTCTGACTAACATGCGGCTGCTGTCCTCACATCCATATGTATTAATCACAGAGATGGACGATCATCTAGGTCAGTGGTGTCCAATCACACTGAGCAACAAAAAAAATAAACTTTCTTTTTGTCTCAGAAAGAAAAATATGTGATTCTGATAGTATTTTTTTCTCCTGAATTCAAATATGATATCGGGTTTTCTCCATCACGCAAGGTTTCCGAGAGACAGGCATTTATAATTATTTCTTCTTCTTCTTCTTCCTTCCAAGTATTAGGCCGAGGCCTGTTACGATCCTATAGAAAGTTTTCCCTTATGGGAAATTCTCGTATAAGACTTGAAAGCATAATAATAGTCCCTTCGATTGGTTGCTGGCCAAAGGAAGGCAAGACCAGTGATGGGGCTGCCATATTATAGCCTCTGGTCAGGCTTTTCTGGAGAAGAAAAGAAAATAAAGGAAAGAAGAAATGGAAGAAAGGAAAGACTCCCTAGCCCTCGGATGCCCTAATAGCGTCGGGGTCGAAAAAACAAGAGTTAATCAAGGGAGGTTAGATAGTAAAGTTAAAAGAGTGCAAAACACAAGTAAGTGGAAGAAATGTTTTGCTCAGCTTGGGCACCTTGTGGTCGCCATCCACATATCCCCTAGATGAGGACCCCTGCAAACACTTTAATACGCATTTTCTACATTCGTAACTACACAATATTCGAATATTCGGACTCACCTAGAAAGTAAGAAATGACGATTTTCTGCTATATTTCGTCTGTGGAGCATCCCTATTGATGGTCCAACAATAATCGGCCAGCATATTAGGATTCCATTTACCTTGATGTCTCTTTTCAATCTTCCTTTTTCTATTACTTCTATAATATTATGTTTAACATTCATTATTTATCTAATTTTCTGATTCCGAATTTTCTCCTTTCTTGATTTTCTTGATGCCCTTCGCCAAAAATCCACAGCTGTCTACCTAAAGCCCAGATCTCTGCACCATAGAACATAACACTTTGTACTAATGATTTAAATATCATTGTCTTGGTTTTATTTGTAATTTTTTTGCCCCATATCACTGAATTTAACATTCCAATTATTTTTCTTCCTTCACTAATTCTTTTCTCAATTTCACTATAACATTTCACTTCTGATCTAAAATTGATCCTAAATATTTGAATTTTTCAACTTTCTCAATTTCCACATTTTTACATTGTAATTTCTGTTCAATCACTAGTTCTATCGTGAGATATAATTTAATAATAGCAGTAATAATAAAATATTTGAATTCATATATAATTTAATTTAATTTGAAACATAAAGTTCAAATAAATAATAGAAGCGTCATTTGTCTTCTCTAAAGCTAGGGGAGAGCAAGAATCGATAACTACAAAATGCACGTGTTGCACAGGTGGCTGACACTAGAGGGTGGCGAAGGGGTGAGGGTGAATTAACGTTTTCCACGACTGTCAGGGAAGAAAAGTATCAGCAGGAGGGATGAGGGGACAGAGGATAGGAAAAAAAAGACGCGTTTGTTTGTAGGGGCGTGAGTACACGCGAAGTCAGTAAATAATGCAACATACGCGTGGATATTGCAACAAGCTGACTGGGATATAGAGAACTGCAAGGGAACCTTTTATCTTAATAACCTTCTATATACAGCTGTGAACCATTACGTGTCCCTCCATCTTACACATTTTTATATTTCTGCTACTTCTTCTAAACTTTCTAATATCCGGAGATATCTCTGCAGCATTTACTGCCCTTTGTTTTTTAAGCATATATTTTCTTCTTTTTCTTCTTCTTCTTCATTTCATATAATAGACCTAGTGGTCTGTTTAAGTGTCAATCCAACGTTTGAAGGGTCTGCCCAAAGATCTCTTGCCTGGTGTCTGGTAATTTAAGATTTGACGTGGTATTTCATTCGCAGTTCCTGCATTACTTTATGGGAGCGAAACTTGGGTAATGACCAAAAAACTGCAAAGTAGAATACAAAGCGCAGAAATTAACTTCGTTAGAAGAACAAAAGGCTGCACAAGATTGGATCGGATAAGGAATGAAAATATACGAACAGAGTTAAATATATATCCATTGGATGAGAAAATCAGAGAATATAGAGAGAAATGGTTTACACATGTGGAAAGAATGAATGTATCAAGATAACCAAAAGCAGGATTCAACTACAAGCCAAGAGGTTCAAGGAATGTAGGAACACCAGTGAAAAGATGGACAGAACAACTGTGAGGCGGAACAGGCAATTTGCCTAGCCCGTGAAGTGAAGAAGAAGAAGAAGAAGAAGAAGAAGACGACGTGGTATTCTTGTTCTGCTCATTCTTCTTACGTGAGATTTCCAGTTGTTTCTGTATTTTTGTACACATTCCATGACTGATTCTGTTTGTAATTCTTTGAGAATGTCAGAATTCCTTTTATGGTCTGTTCTTGAGTAACCAGCAGTACGTCTCATAAATTTCATTTCTCCTGCAGTTAGTCTTTGTTCATCTACATTGTGAATTGTCCAGGCCTCACTGCCGTAACATTATATGGGTCTGGCCAGTGTTTTATAAATTCTAGTTCGTGTGTGTTGCTGTACTGTTTGGCTTGAAAATATTAAACTAAACTTTCTAATATCCGGAGATATCTCTGCAGCACTTATTGTTCCCTCTGTATTTTTAAGCATGTGTTTTTTTAAGAATGGATTTTAATTTTAAGAAGATCAGCTGGAAAATCTAGAACGGGAAGAATAACTAAAGAAATAAGGGAAATTATGGGTGTACAAGAGGAGCAGGACATCGCAGACATTATAGAAAAGTAAAGATTACAGTGGTATGGACATGCCAAAAGAATTCCAGAGTAAAGACTGTCTAAAATTGTTATGGAATGGATCCCAATGGAAAGGAGGAAGAGAGGAAGACCGAAGAAAACTTGGATAGAAGGTGTACAAGAGGCTATGAATATCAAAGGATTGTAAGAAGATCAATGGATGGGCAGGGAGGAGTTGCGTTTGGTTTCCGGAAGACGGCGGCAGCTCTCATGATACCGGATGATGATGAATTTTATTAACAAATTAAAGTAAACAGTATTGATACCCCAATGAGCAAGTGCTCGTGCTCGGGTGCAGTTCACTTACAGAAATAACACATATAGAATATGTTGTTATTGTTGTCTAATGTGCTGCATATAACACTGAAGCCATTAGCAGTTTTGCTCTCCAATACTTTGAGGTCTTAGAATCTTCATGTTTGACAGCGATACAGTTGTTCAGATCACCCTTCGTCCATTTCTTCATCTGGGTGATTGCATAAAATGCATTTCGATGAAGGCAGAACATTGATTTTGTGAAGGTGTTTTGCCAGGCAGTCGTGGCCCGTTGTCATTCTAAAATGTGCTACTTCTGTTTTTCTTGGTATGTCTGGTATATCAATTTTTTTATTATGTAGTCCCATATTTTTTTTCTGGCTACTGTTTCTAGTATATCGTCACTCATAATTTTGGACTTTAACTTTATGTGGGTGATTGCATAAAATGTATTTCGATGAAGGCAGAACATTGATTTTGTGAAGGTGTTTTGCCAGGCAGTCGTGGCCCGTTGTCATCCTAAAATGTGCTACTTCTGTTTTTCTTGGTATGTCTGGTATATCAATATTTTTTATTAGGTAGTCCCATATTTTTTTCTGGCTACTGTTTCTAGTATATCGTCACTCATAATTTTGGATTTTAACTTCATGTGGGCGATTTCATAAAATGTATTTCGGTGAAGGCAGAACATTGATTTTGTGAAGGTGTTTTGCCAGACAGTCGTAGCCCGTTGTCATTCTAAAATGTGCTACTTCTGTTTTCTTGGTATGTCTGGTATATCAATATTTTTTATTAGGTAGTCCCATATTTTTTTCTGGCTACTGTTTCTAGTATATCGTCACTCATAATTTTGGATTTTAACTTCATGTGGGCGATTTCATAAAATGTATTTCGGTGAAGGCAGAACATTGATTTTGTGAAGGTGTTTTGCCAGACAGTCGTAGCCCGTTGTCATTCTAAAATGTGCTACTTCTGTTTTCTTGGTATGTCTGGTATATCAATATTTTTTATTAGGTAGTCCCATATTTTTTTCTGGCTACTGTTTCTAGTATATCGTCACTCATAATTTTGGATTTTAACTTCATGTGGGCGATTTCATAAAATGTATTTCGGTGAAGGCAGAACATTGATTTTGTGAAGGTGTTTTGCCAGACAGTCGTAGCCCGTTGTCATTCTAAAATGTGCTACTTCTGTTTTCTTGGTATGTCTGATATATCAATGTTTTTATTAGGTATTCACATTTGTTTTGTTTTTTTTTCTGACCACTGTTTGAAGTATATCGTCATTCATAATTTTGGATTTTAACTTCAGCTGGGCCATTGCATAAAATGCATTTCAGTGAAGGCAGAACATTGATTTTGTGCAGGTGTTTTGCCAGGCAGTCGTGGCCCGTTGTCATTCTAAAATGTGCTCCTTCTGTTTTCTTGGTATGTCTGGTATATCAATATTTTTTATTAGGTATTCCAATGTTTTTGTTTTTGGCTACTGTTTGTAGTCTATCGTCATTCATGATTTTGGATTTTAACTTTATGTGGCGTTTCACTGAGGAGTAAAGTGTTGGTTTAGAGACAGACAATTGTTCAATACAATATTTGTTACGCTTATTTCCTGCAGATGTCAACAAGGGGCATATGGTTCGAACATCGCCTCGAAGAGACATCTTGAAGTATCGCAGAAGTCCATATTTAAAAAGATAGAAACGCCGAAATTAGGAAAACTATGAAAGTTGAAAGCAATGTGTTAGAGATAATAAAAGAGAGACGATTCAGATTGTATGCACATCTCATGATGATGACATCTGATAGAATCCTTAAGAAGATCTTGGAGTGGAGAATATATAGGAAAAGAAGAAAGGGAAGAGCTAAAGAAGGTTGGACGGAGTGAGAAGAAGTATGAGTGAACAGGGACTTACAGACGAGGATGTTCAGGAACATACAACTGGAGAAGACAAATTCCTTGAAGCTGACGGAAAACCACTGTATTGTGAATAAATTCCATACATATGACATTACAAGAAAAATAAATGCTGGACAGGGATTTGAACCCGGACCTCTGAATTGGTACTTCAATGTAGCTGGAATGGTTAATCAAGTTATTCTAAGAGTTAGGGGTTTCATTTGCATTCAAAGTTTTATTGTGCTATTCAATATAACTTGATTTAATCTCTTTTAATTTTATAACAACCTACTTGAGAATGATTACCTTTTTTTTTTTTTGCGCTGCCATTTACGCTATCCATTTACTCTAACAAACGTTTATTTTTCTTAACGGTATATATATATATATATATATATATATATATATATATATATATTCTGTATCACGAGAGGTAGCGAGAACTCGGTCTCACTGCCCTCTAGAAGCTACTATTAACAAATAAGCAAATTAAAGAGAATTTTTACTTTATAGCAGTGACGCTTATTTACATATATATGCCTATGCATGTGTGTGTGTTGGGGTGAATGTGTGTGTCAGCGCTGTAGTGACCGTAAATGTTTAAATGTTTTCACCAGAAATATAATTTTTCTGATTTAACAAAATAAATACGTATTCCGCAAACCAGCAAAACGTGACCATAAAATCGATTTGCTGAGATTTCTCTTAGTTTACGCAGTTCCTGCATGACAAACTTTAAAAACACCCTGTATATGCTCCTTGAATCTAAAAATAAATAACATCCTATCGTTATTGCATAACATTTTGTGAGGAATCTTCACATCCGTTCCCGGAAGCTGGTTTACTGCAGTTGCCATCTAATATTTAAAAATAAGAAAACGCGAATTACTCGAAAATTGAAAGCAATAATTAAAAACGGAAAAGTTTAATATGGCGAAATAGTATTTTTTTTAGAATTATTACCCGCAACGTTCATCAAACGGAAATTTCGCTGTTTCCTTAGGGGATTTTCAGCCAATAAGCTTCTAGATATTCGACAAGAGGGTGCGTAAGCTGCGCACGCACAGACACAAGCAAGTACGCATATATATGAGTGGATATAGACGTAATATGGATTCCTGACAACCATTGCATGAATTAATAATACTAATTTAAACATGAAACCCGAACTTAATTGGCGAAAATGAGGTCAATGATAAAGTGATAAAATTAATAACATAATCAACTCTGTGTACTTGGAACCACAGTGAAACCGACCTGAAGTAGCATCACATGGCATAATTAATCGCTATTAATTTACGATATATTGCACTAATGAAAAACAAATTAAACGCTATATGATGACCGTAAATTGAATAGAATCCAATATGCTGTATAAATTCTATTAATTTTTAATTACTCTTCTGTTCTCATTATATCTTTAATCATCATTCGATTTGACAGAATAATAAAGCAATATTACATGAATTAAAATATCTAATTAAAAATAAATTATTTTCCAATATTTAAACAAAAATTGCTTCATCTAATGTTACTTCATTATTCTGTCAAATCGAATGAAGATTAATAAATAATAAATTGCTTGAAAAAAATAACTACGGTGTTCATTTATAAATATATATAGGATAAAGGAACACATGAGAGCATATACCAGAAATTTAGAATATTCAAAATATGCTAACCACCTATTCCAATTTAATCATTGTTTCGATCCAAATTTTGAAATTTTACATGTTTGTGATAAGGGTAAGAAGTTGGACCTTTTGGAGGCTGTAGAAATAAATAAATTGAAAATTAGTAATACACTGTTCAATTCTCAACTTGATTTGAATGAATCCCCTTTGTTAAATTAAAAAAATTAAATAAATTATTGTTGTATTGTTGCTTAGATCAGTTGGAACACAATTCATAATTTAACAGTGTACCGAAACAGCTGTAACTGAATTATATCTTAATAAATATGAAAATCAAATAAAACTAAGTTTTATTTTTATTTAATTAATATAAAGATGTAATCAGAGCATCCTAATCAACCCTACGTCGGATAGGCTGACAACGCAAGACACTGCTATTCACTTGTCAGTTGAGTTGTTTCATTGGGAGTTCATCTGATGCGGGTAGGAGGAGACAATCATGAATACTTTTTTTAATATTCCATTCCATAGTAATTCTGCTCGAGAGCAGGTATTTCACTGCAATCATATCATTTTCATGCTATGGTTTGCAGCTTTACTAGGGAATTATAGGTGTGGTAGCTTCCCGTTGATTTCCACATCGGTGAAGAATGATGATGATAATGATGGCCGGATGATTTTCGGGGACCGATTATATTAAATCTCAGCAATTAAGATGGTATGGACATTTCCAGCGAATGGAAGAGGATCGGCTACAAAATATGTTTTGCAATAATAATAGGAAAAGCGCGCACAAAAGTGCATTAGTTTATGTCTCTGCTGTATACCAGCAACGATTGTGATCTCTTTAAACAGACACTGAAATGATATCTTTCACACGGTTTATCACAGAGCTTACACACGCAGTCACTTGACGGATCGTGATAGTTTGAATTTTTGCAGAGTTTGTGGTGATATCCATGCACTGCCAGTCTTATTATTGCACTGCGTATCTTGTTGTTTGGTCCAGTCCAGTCTCGATTGATCATTGCATCTGTTGCGTAAAAATCGTCTGGTATTTCTTTTCTCTTATTTTTTCTCGTTTCATTCAATGCAGTTTCCTGTTTAGTAGCTGCTAGCAGGAATTTTGTGCGTAGATCTTCCACGAGGAAAGTTTCCCGAGCTAATTCATATGCAAGTCTGGATGGAGCAAATTTCGAGATCCCCATTGCTGCTTTTAGGAATCTTGCTTTCACTTTTTCTAAGGTGTTTAAGTCTCCGTAACTGAGATCAGTCCAAATGATTTCTATGCCATATGTTAAGATGGGAAGTATTTTGGCCTCAAAAAGTTTCATGGCTGTTGCAAGTGACAGTTGTGTAATGTTTTCTATGTCGTATATGGCAACTATAGCAGCCGCCGCTCTCTCTTTCGTATGAATTCTGAAGTATGTTTTGGAATGGAAACCTGAGGGAAGGCCAAGAAGTGGAAGACATAAAACCTCCTGGACTCATGGAATATGTTTATACATGAAGGAGAAACATCTACAACCAGGAGATTGGCTATTAGGAATCGGACGATGTCAAAGACATTAATCAACCGATGGTCTATCTATAAGATAGAAACATGTTTTTGTAAGACCACGGGCTAATTAGTGCATCTTGAAGTAGCCACAAAACCAAGCTTTAGTTCCTGCATTAAGATTATATGGTAAGTTTACAAAGTTCGGAATTATGTGGTTAATAAGCTACATGGGCCGTATTACCTACCAGATTTTCATTACTATCCGATACGAGGCTACATAAATCTGCATTTACACTGTACAAAAACAATATACTCATATCAGCTACAGGATGCAGGGTGTGTGAATACATGAGCACACAGAATGTTGAGATAATTTATACCCGCATGAATTTCGTTTAAAATCAACAAGAACTGTTTAATTTCTGTCCTGTTGGTTCGACGAGCAAAAATTCACATCAAATTCTCCCTCAGTTAATGTTGTCCGTTTATAGCTCATAATTACTCCTGTATTCAGTTTATCTAGTACTAGCTAATACCTGGCGTGCGCTGCTACTCCTAAATAAATGTTAATGTGTTTTTACCACCAGCCGTGCGCTGCTATGCTTGCCCGGGTATCTGCTTATTCCGATTTTCGTGTCACCAATGAAAGACAAATGGTTATTGTGAGTTATCCGTAGAAGATAAACATATGCTGTCGCGGACTTTTTTGTAGAGTTTTTTGAGATGTTCAATTCTGTGTACATTAATTTATTGTATTTGTTATGGTTTAGGCAGCGTAAGCCATTTAAGCGTCAAAATAAGGATTTTATTTCACGTTTTCCACTGCAAAGGACGAATTTTAGGGGTGAAGGGGTTGAAAATCACAACTCTCTTATAACCTATGTTCATCACCAGAATCTCCTGAACATTTTTCAAAAAGCCCCATCTCAATCGGATGAACAGACCACGTTTGTCCGGGAATCTACTTATCCCGATCTTCTTGGTATCAATGAAAGACAAAAATGGTTTTTATGAGTTATCCGTAAAAGATAAACATATGCTGTCGCGGCCTTTTTTGTAGAGTTTTTTGAGATGTTCAATTCTGTGTACATTAATTTGGTGTATTTGTTATGGTTTAGGCAGCGTAACCTTTTAAGCGGCAAAATAGTGACTTTATTTCACGTTTTTCACTACAAAGGGTGATTTTTAGGGGTGAAAGGGTAGAATATCACAACTCTCTTATAGCCTATGTTCATCCCCAGAATCTTCTGAACATTTTGCAAAAGAAAAAAAAATCAAAATCGGATCAACGGTATGGCCGCGCATAGAATATGAACAAACTAAGATAAACATTGACCTTCACATAATAACATATGCCCGCGCAGCCATTAACCTTGAGATTCCGTATGAGTATTTGTTAGTTATCCGGCACATATTTTAAAACTTAAATAAAATTTCAGGGTTTTAAATAAGCGGATACATCTGTCAATTTTAATTAAATGTAACTTACTTTTAGAGATACGAAACTGACATCAGAAGCTGAATACATACCTGAAATAAATAAAAAATAAATTAGAATCATATATTTAAAACAACGTTGCCTACAATGAAATTTATTGGTACCGAAACCCGAGTCTTAAATAAAAATGCATGCAAATAACTAGCAGTATTTGAAAGAAAAATCTGCAACTATTTCTTAAACCTTTTGTAATAGTAAATCCATCTGTTATATGATTTCCAATTTTTATTTTCGAAATAGATCCTTTGTGTAATGGTTTTATAGCTTCTATTAATTTTTTGGTAATGTTAGAATTGTCTAAAGTTTCTCATAACAATTTTTGAGGAATACTATCATAGTATATATATATATATATATGGTATGATAAGAAAAATAAATGCCTGGACGGGATTCGAACCCGGATCTCTGAGTCTGTACCTCAGTGTGATATCCATTACACCACCAGGCGAATCCAATTCAAACATTTATTTTTCTTATATATGTATTATATTCTCCATTATTACTAGATGTCGCGAGAAGTCGGTCTTCACTGCCATCTAGTAGCTGATTATAACAAGTGAATTAAAGAGAATATTTTTACTTTATAGCAGTGACGCTTTATCGATGTTATAATTAAATATTTAACATTGAGCAATGCAAGCTTAATATGGTATGATAAGAAAAATAAATATATATATATATATATATATATATATATATATATATATATATATGTTATAATTAAATCTTTAACATTGAGCAATGCAAGCTTAATATGGTTATGATAAGAAAAATAAATGCCTGGACGGGATTCGAACCCGGATCTCTGAGTCTGTACCTCAGCGTGATATTCATTACACTACCAGGCGAATCCAATTCAGTGAAGACAGTGTTCTCGCGACATCTAGTAATAATGGAGAGTATAATACATATATAAGAAAAATAAGTGTTTGAATTGGATTCGCCTGGTAGTGTAAAGGATATCACGCTGAGGTACAGACTCAGAGATCCGGGTTCGAATCCCGTCCAGGCATTTATTTTTCTTATCATAACCATATTAAGCTTGCATTGCTCAATGTTAAAGATTTAATTATAACATCGATAAAGCGTCACTGCTATAAAGTAAAATAAATATTCTCTTTAATTTGCTTACTTGTTATAGTCAGCTACTAGATGGCAGTGAAGACAGTGTTCTCGCGACATCTAGTAATAATGGAGAGTATAATACATATATAAGAAAAATAAGTGTTTGAATTGGATTCGCCTGGTAGTGTAATGGATATCACGCTGAGGTACAGAATCAGAGATCCGGGTTCGAATCCCGTCCAGGCATTTATTTTTCTTATCATAACCATATATATATATATATATATATATATATATATATAAATTTGCTTAACTGTTACGTTAGCCGCGAGATGGCAGTTGGAACAATTTCAGCTACCTCTTGTGTGAATTGAGAATACTACATGTATAAGAAAATTGTATGCTTGTTTGGAATTCTTGAGTAGCTCAGTTGGTTAGAGCGCTAAAGGTACAGACTTTAGAGACTCGAGTTCGAATCCCGACTCAAGCATTCATTTTTCTTTTCATATCATATATATAGATATATATATACGCAAGGCCATGTAACTCCTGGTCTGATAGTAGCATGAGTTCCTTTCTTAGTTAGGGGCAACAAGTCCTACTGCAAAACTCACTACCAAAATGTACGTTTTGTTAAAATTATTCGAGAAGGTAGTCTCCCATGTAAAGTTACAGGAGCTGAATTTACTAGTTGAAGCAGAAAGTAAGTTTACTGCCCTTGAAAGTGAATGTGTAAGCTGCAAGTTGCAAGTAAGGAAGTAACTTTAGGACAGTAATTTAATGTTTGATGCTTAGTGCAGTAATCTAGCATAAAGCCAGGATGCACAAGTTTGGTAGAACTGCGATGGAACTCCTACATTTTGTGCTCACGACAAACAAGCGACCGCACTGAGATTCCTATAGTCTTAATCAAGCCTCCATTTCAACGTCGCTTAGTCAATATTGCCAGAGCAGTAAACTCGCTCTGGTTCAATCAGGACCGCCTGTTCATCTTACATCTAGCGTCTAATAGATCAAACACTAAACACATATCAGCGTTTATATGAAAAGGGGCCACTTGTCGGCTAGTTTCCATAACAATCATAAAAATCGCAGAACTGTCCACTCCCTATCCCTTCTCTATAAAATACTTCACACATCATCGCCTAATTATTTATCACGCCGCTTCATCAGACTATCCAACACACATAATCTTCAACTTTTATAAGATTCATGATGTGTTCCGTTGAGGTTTATTCAAAATTAATATAAAATTATAGAATATTCACCTGAAAGGTCCGTCTCCTCAACTTAATTATCATTTAACTGTAGCGCTTTCGGGACTTGTCCCGTCATCGGCAGGATTCAAAACACCAGTTTTGAATCCTGCCGATGATGGGACAAGTCCCGAAAGCGCTACAGTTAAATGATAATTAAGTTGAGGAGACGGACCTTTCAGGTGAATATTCTATAATTTTATACACATAATCTTGACACTCGATCCCATCAGCACATTGTCCTTTATATCCCTCCTCATCACACTGTATATTATTCATTATCTTTTACGGTCTCACTTACCAAAACATGGAATTCCCTTCCGTCCTATGTCAGAGACTGTCAAACTATAACATCCTTCAAAAACAAACTAAATAATTATTTAATAACAAACTAACTTATACACCTCACTGATAATATTCTTTTAGAAATATTAATATATTTAATTATTTATGAAAATAATATTAAGAATAACAAATATCTTCATTTGTTTTGTTTTAAATATTGTATAATCGTAAAATTAGTTTTCTATATCTCATTATTTTCCTTTGTTTTTTATATACATTAGACAGGGACAATTTAATATGCCTTGCGTGTATACATTTTATTATTAGTTTTAGTCTTAATTTTAACTAACATTAACTGGTTGCATTATAGATCGTAATATATTAGATATTATCTTTTGATCAAATTTTTATTTAGTATTTAATATTAGAGTTAATTAAGATTGTTATATTCTGATGTAATATATGTTTGTCCTGGTGAGTGGAAGAGAAGGCCACATGGCCTTAACTCCACCAGGCTAAATAAATAAATCTAAATCTAAATCTAAAAAAAAAAACTAGGGGAAGGTGCAAAATTATGATTTTGTTATATCCATAGTAATTCTGCCCGAGGGCAGGTCTTTCATTGCAATCATAGCATTTTCATGCTATGGTTTGCAGGTTTACTAGGGAATTATAGGTGCGGTAGCTTCCCGGTTACTTTCCACACCGGTAAAGGATGGTGATGATAATGATAAGGATGATGATGATGGCCGGATAATTTTCGTGGACCATTAGGCCCTAAGCTTCCTGACATTTGTCTTGCAGGCGAGGAAAATCCCCGAAAAAAACTCACCCAGGAAGCTTGTCCCGATCGGGGATCGAACCCGGATTTTGTAATATGTAATTGTAATACAAAACGATAGTTCAACCAGTTATCGTATATGGAGCAGAAACTAGGGCTGATACAACAAAAACTAAACAAATAATAAGCACATGTGAAATGAAGATCTTAAGAACTATTCACAGGAAAACATTATTTGATAAGATACACAACACGGAAATTATAGACAAATGTTACATTCAAGGCATAACCAAAATTATTATAGACAGACGAAAATATTGGAAAGGTCATATAGAAAAATTGGAAGACAACCGACTTGCAAAAAGAGCTAAAGAAGATAGACCAATGGACGGGAGAAGAGCAAGAGGAAGACCAGCCAAGAAATAAACAGACAGTGGATGCACATCCAATACGTCTTCCTCTGAAGAGTGAATAAGAGGAAGAAGTAATTGTAATATCAATAAAACAAACATTTTAGTATTTAAAGGACATGATACCTTAAGAGGAAAATTGATAACATTTTAGAGCAAGTGAACAGTTTTAAATATCTAGGTTTCAATTTATCATACGTTAAAATTGAAGATATTAATGATACAATGAATAGATTTAATCTAATGTGTAGCACTACTTAACAGAACCCTTAAAAACACAAGAAAAGAAGCAAACATTAAATTTTATAAAGTAATGGCTGTTCCTGTATTGATGCATGAATCAGAATGTTGGACGATCACTAAAAGACAAGAACAAAGATTGGAAGCAATTCAGATGAGATTTTTAAGTAATATAGCAGGATATACTCTGCTGGATAAGAAAAGAAATGAAGATATAAGAAAGGAACTAAATATTTTCAAACTTACAGATCGAATAATTAAATATAGGAACGACTGGAAAGAACATGTTGATAAAATGCCAGATGAAATATTTCCAAAATTATTGCTAATTTGTAAGGCAAACGGAAGGAGAAATGTTGGACGCCCACACAGAAGATGGACTGAACAATTTTAACAATTCTAGCTTTCATGAAACCGGAACGAGCCAACAGGCTTAATTCTTGGATGATGACGAAGAATAAATATTTTTAATCTTTATTATATTTTACGATCCAAATTCTCTAAAATAATAACGTTAAAATGAAAATGGGCGAAACTGTTACTCTCCCATTTACATTATACGATTCCGAAACGTGGAGAGGAGAAAACATTACGAATATTTGTAATACTTTTATCATTAATATATATTACTACTAGAAGTCCCGGCCACGCGATGCTGTGGCTAAGGTATACGTTAAAAATTTAAATTAAGTTGCTGTCTTTCAGCCAGATTACTTAAAACTAATACTTACACACGAAAATAATAACATTGAAAAAAAAACACTGAACACACTTAAATTATGAAATAATCAATATTTGTAATTCAATTGAAATTCGCGGTTGCAACAAAAAGCACAGCCATCTGGATCTCTCTTCGTTAAATAATAAACCAATTACCTTACCAAATTACCTTACCATCTGTTAGAACCGTACGGAACTCACAGATAATTACACCGCCATCTGTTAGAATCGTATGGAACTCACAGATAATTATAACTCTTTTTTAAATAATAAACAAATAATTTGCAATAAAAAAATAATGCGACTATAAATTTAGTTATAAACTACCCTAAGTCTCAAGTTGGATCAAACTGCACACAGTGTGCAAAATTTTATTAAAATCGGTTCAGTAGTTTAGGATTCCATCGCGGACAAACAACGTGACACGACATTTTTATATATTAAGATTACAAATGTCAGGAAAACTTTAAGGCCCAAACAGTCCACGAAATCATATGGCCATCATCACCATGATAATGATAGTGTGTGCGTGAGTTAGTTAGAAGCGTCCAAATGCGAGACTTCAAAGGCTTACTGTCTATGCCAACTATTTTTTACGCCGTTTGTTCCACTTTTACAGTGGTTATTAAACGTGCGAGCGAAGTTTTCTTTCTTCACGTCGCTAATGTTTGAAGCGACATCGCTCTAAATTGAGCTTAATGAGCGGTCGTCTTAGTCCAGCTGCTAAAAGACCCCGTTCACAAGATAATGACGCCTTGTTTAAAAAAAACGTGAAGAAAGTAAAACCTTTTCCGCCACATGTTTCAGGTTCACATCAAGATAACTGTTCTATCAACTTCCACGCAATTCATATTCATCAGTCAGTAACAGCTCTTAAATCTACAGGGTGTCCCAGAGTACATATCATCATCATCATCATCACTCCAGGGATTAGGCAATTGCCCGTTCCGACTTCATATTGCATCAGCCCAACGTCTTCTAGGTCTTCCAACATCACGTCTTCCTCTTGCTTGATAATTTCTGGCTAACAATGAATATCTCTCCTTACTCATTCCATCCATGTGATCAATCCATTTCTGTCTGTAATTCGTGACTTTATCCGGCTGATTTCCATGAAGCTTCTCAGTAAGATAAATGTCTCCTGGAAGCGTTACGAGCGCTTCGCAGGACAAGGATGGTGGAAGGGCTGCTTCCTCTGAGCCTCCAAACATGCTCCTCTGGGCATCCACCCCCCAAGAGAGGGCTGCTTCTTCCGCTCTTCAAGCCCTACAAGTTTAGCTGTGCTATTCCTTGTCGCCCTGTTGACCGTTGAAGACTTGACGAAGATGTGGCCGCCCAATATGGATACAGACGCCATTCCCTCGTTGTGAGCTATACTTAGTTCCCCTCGCCTCTTACCCACCAGCAAGACCTAAGTCAATCTTCCCCAGTAGAGTCGTCTGGTTCATCGGGTACTAAGCCCCCCCACCACGTCAAGGTGATAGCTCCTGGGGGGGCAGAATACATATTGAAGAAGTAATTCTTTTCCCAAGTTGTGGCGATATTTTAAAGCAGCTAACTCTCTTCATGCCCGATGTTGTAGTAACATTTTGAAGGATTAGTGTCCCAAAAAAATTACTGGTTCAGGTTGGGTTTGATTTTCGGTAGAGCTGGATTCTCTTCTCAAGGTCGGAAGTTGGTACACTGGATAGGAAAACACTTTAAAAATCACTGAAAACTGTTTCTTGTAGAAATAGTTGTAAATTTATTTACTATTTAATTTCCCAGCAGATCAAGTAAATATAGGTGGTATTATTCTTCACCGTCAATTAAAATTAAATTATTTTCTTTTCTTGAGTCAACTATTCTTCTTGTATTAAATATCACATTTTATCAGGAGAGCTGTTATTGCTTCTATCATTGTGGAAAGTTATATGAAGAATGACTAGTGCAATTTTAAAGAACATTATTACATCACATGATGTTATATTTTTAATTCTATTGGTTGGGCTATCCCAATAAATACCAGGTTTAAATTTGATTTGTTAAATCAAAAAGATAATTGTTTTAACATCCAATCAGAGTTTAGTTTTAAAATGTTCCTAGAATATGTACTTAATTATTATAATATTCATAAAGGTTCCGGTTGCTCTAGAATTTCTATAAAAGTTTTATTCTTGCTTATCTATTTACTTTAAGAAATTTTTGTATGCTAGATTTTTCTTTAATACTTTCATTTAAGAATATGAAGTTAAGCAGGTGTTCTTATTACAGTTATAACAGACAGTTTTATAATTCTGACAACAAAAACTTAAAACAATTTTTCATCATCATCATCATAGTACATTCACGATTTTAGGCCATTTGTTGACCTGTTTCGGCCTCAAGAGAAACACCATCCAGAAGTCTTTTGAGTGGACGTCCTGGTCTTCTTCTTCCTGCAGGTTTTAAAAGCATTATTTAGAAAGACCGTTATGTAATACAATTTGTTTAATTGTTACTGAGACATTTTTATTCAACAATGAACACCAATGAATTATTTAGATGTTTTTCTTTATTTAAGTTATATATGAATATTAAAAGAATTTTAAAATATAAAATAATTAACTGTTATTATGATATTAAAATCCTGCTTTAATATGAAATAGTATACAGCATGTTTGAGCCGAATGAGATGCACAAGGAAATTAAACATAGGCTCAATTCTCGAAATGAACTCTGCGGAACGCCAATAACGTCTCTATCTTCGGGTTTTTACAGCTGCTCGCGTCTTCCCGTGCCGAACCTCCAAAGCCTACGATCTTGGACATCTTCAATGCTTAGCCCTCTTGCTTGCATTACTGTCTTCATGTTTTCCTTCCATGTTAACTTTGGTCTCCCTCTCTTCCTCCTTTAGGTCGGATGCCATTGATGTAGTTGCGTTGGCCATCGCTCATCTTCCATTCTTAAAACATGTCCTAACCACTTTGATTCCTTCTCAATTTTTTCAATTACGCTTTCTTCTGCTTCCATTATATTTCTAATTTCCTTATTTGTGACATGTTCTATAACATCATTCAAAAACAAACTAAAGAATTATTTAATAACAAACTAACTTATACACCTCACTGATAGTATTCTTTTAACAATTGATAAATTCAATTATTTATGAAAATAATATTAGGGTTAACAAATATTTTCTTTTGTTTTGTTTTAAATATTGTATAATCGTAAAATTAGTTTTCTATATCACATTATTTTTCTTTGTTTTATATATACATTAGACAGGGACAATTTAATATGTCTTGCTTGTATACATTTTATTATTAGTTTTAGTCTTAATTTTAACTAACATTAACTAGTTGCATTATACATCGTAATATAATAGATATTATCTTTTTGATCAAATTTTTATTTAGTATTTAATATTAGAGTTAGACATGTCTTAAGAATGGAAGATGAGCGATGGCCAAAGCAACTATATGAATGGCATCCGAACAGAAAGAAGAAAAGAGGGAGACCAAGGTTAACATGGAAGGAAAACATGAAGACAGTAATGCAAGCTAGAGGGCTAAGCATCGAAGATGCCCAAGACCGTAGGCTTTGGAGGTTTGGCACGGGAAGACGGCAGCAGCTGTAAAAACCCGAAGATAAAAAAAAAAAAAAAGAATATTAGAGTTCATTGTGATAGTTATATTCTGATGTAATATATGTTTGTCCTGGTGGATGGAAAAGAAGGCCACATGGCCTTAACTCCACCAGGCTAAATAAATCTAATCTAATTTCGACTTTCTGGCTTTCTGCGTAAATAATTCATTTCTAGAGCTATTAGTTCATTCTTGTAGTACTTATTGATTGTGAAAGGTACAAATATTGTAGTTATATCAGTCGATTCTAGCGGGCTCCATTCACCGGAAAAAGACATGTGTTGACTACGGTGCCTAGTGAATGTCATAGACCGCTCTGTACGTACTTTTTTATTTAAATACAATCCATTTGCGTATATTATAGAAAACAAGTTGAAACACATTATAGATAAGAAAATGCTGAAGTGTTTCAAATTTGTCAACTAACTTATTTTTAAGGTGCTGTCTTGACCTTTATGTTATTTAAGCGGTGTGAACAAGCGACAGTTATGGATATACAAGTTTATGGTAATGGCGATGTTATGAATAAATGATCGATCGTTTCCTATTAGAGAAAGCGCAGACTCAGGAGGGGAGACACCAAAATCACCATATTTTAATGTTAGTAAGGGGAAACTTAATGTGGGTGATAAAAATCTTGGTGTATTCAAAGCAAAGTCCGCGTATTTCAAGACATAATGAGAAGACTCGGATATTTAGATTAGATTTATTTAGCCTGGTGGAGTTAAGACCATGTGACCTTCTCTTCCACTCACCAGGACAAACATATGTTACATCGATACTAGTAAAATTCATGGTGATTTTCCGTTGAGGTATTAGTTCACAGTAATATAATGTACGGTTAAAAACTATAATATAGTTACCTTGTAGGTCCGTCTCCTCAACTTAAGTTCTTTTAAAATTCTGTAGGCCTTTCGGGACTAGTCCCATTATCAGCAGAATGCATTAGGTCCGTTCTTGTTGACTCTTGTTGAAGCACTGACTTGGTTGTGAGAATTTTGTACAGAGGATTGTGTGGATTAGGTGTGTATTCATTGAGACTCAGGTTGCTGTTCATTTCTCTTAGGATTGCGATTTCCTCCAGTATATTTATTCACAATAGTACATAGAGAAAACAATCCAACGAGAATAAATATACTGGAGGAAATCGAAATCCTAAGAGAAATCAACAGCAACCTGATTCTCAATTAATACACACCTAATCCACACAATCCTCTGTACAAAATTCTCACAACCAAGTCAGTGCTTCAACAAGGGTCAACAAGAACGGACCTAATGCATTCTGCTGATGATGGGACTAGTCCCGAAAGGCCTACAGAGTTTTAAAAGAACTTAAGTTGAGGAGACGGACCTACAAGGTAACTATATGTTACATATAAAAAAATACAAACAAATACAATAACAGTACATACTGAACAATTAATTATCTGTCAAATTGAATAATAATGAAAATTATGTCTAATAATACAATAAAATTAAATACAATTAAAAATTAACTAATGAAAGAATGTACACAGAAAGGAATAACAGCTCGAATCTACTATACATAAAAATAAAAGGAAAAATACAAAGAAAGTAATAAACTATAATGAATTAATCTATCGCTTATTATACAAGGCTTTAGGTAAATATATTGACAAATCTTAAAACTATTTTTATTAAATAATGAAAAAAAATTGATTTTTAAAAAGTAATATTAGTGAGTTGTTTCTGTTAGTAATTTTATTTTTAATTTGTTTCTGAAAGATGGTAAAGTTTGGCAGTTTCTGAAATTTGTATTAAAACATCTAAAATAAAAATAAAACTTAGTTTTATTTGATTTTCATATTTATTAAGATATAATTCAGTGACAGCTGTTTCGGTACACTGTACCTTCTTCAGACATGTTAACAAATTATGAACTGTGTTATTATAGTACATCTCAACTGTTCTAAGCAGCAATACAACAATAATTTATTTAAATGTTTAAAGTCCTTCCCTGAGGACTTGTTCCTTGGATTTTTCCGTCCTGAAAACCAATCGAATCTCGAGACTAGGGGTAAGGAGCAGAACCGCTAGTCCTCCGAGGCACACTAATTTACTTTGCAGGTTCCAAAATATTTTACATTTTCCTGCACCGAATTAATATACTGTCATTCTCCTCCATACATGTCATTCCAATCTCCATCGTGCAATCCTTTTCCCCACATGCTGATCAAAACACTATCAATCCACATTTATTTTCTTCTTCTACTAACAAGTGGCATCCATTCTAGTATTTTTCTTGGGTATCGGTCTTCTGTTATTCTTTTGACATAGACATACCATTTTTTTTATGAAATCCACAAATGAATTTCAACGTTTATCATTTGTTTAATTACAATGTTTCTTGTTTATTTTATCTCTTCTAGAAATTTCAAACTAAAAGCCTTCAAAAATCCATTTCAGCAGAATTTAATTTCCTTATTGTCCTAGATTTTAATTCTAAAGCGATTGCACTGTATTTTATTCTGCCCCTTAATGTATTTAAAATGTTTTTTTGCGCGATAGTGCGTTTTGTCGTACTTACAGCAATGGCGACCATTATTGAAAGTTCAACTTCCTACATTTCGGGGTTGCCAACCTAAATAACTATACTGTCGTCTTCTTCTTCTTCTTTCTTTCCAGGATTAGGTCAATGCGACCTGTTCCGGTCTCAAGTCCATCGTTTCCTTGGCCGTCCCAAATATCTTTTTCCATGTGGTTTGTAGGTGTTGATCTTTTTGCGTGATCTTGTATTGTCCATTCTGTCTAAATGTTCTTTCCATTTGTATTTGTGCTCTTCTAGTTTATCAACTATTGAAAATATCTCCAGTTAATTTCTTATTGATTCATTGTGTAATCTATCCATGCGTGTACATCCTTTTACGGATCTTAAACATTTCATTTCAGTGGCTTGAATGTGTGAGATATCTTTTTTTGTAAGTACCCAAGATTCAGATCCATATAAAAGAACAGGAACAGCCATAATTTTATAAAACCTGAGCTGAGTTTTTCTTAGAGTCTTTCAGACGGTTCTTCTTATGGTGCCACACATAATTTGATATCGGTTTAATTTATTATGTATATCCCAATCATAGCTATATGTTATATCTGAACCAAGATAGTTAAAGTGTGCTATCTGTTCTATTATTTCATTATTGATTACTATTTTTGCTCTGACTGGCAGTTTGCCCTGAAAAGTCATAATTTTAGTTTTTGACTTACCCTCAGGGGTCCTCATCTAGGGGATATATGGATGGCGACCACAAGGTGCCCAAGCTGAGCAAAACATTTCTTCCACTTACTTGTGTTTTGCACTCTTTTAACTTTACTATCTAACCTCTCTTGTTTAACTCTTGTTTTTTTGACACCGACGCTATTAGGGCATCCGAGGGCTAGGGAGTCTTTCCTTTCTTACATTTCTTCTTTCCTTCATTTTCTTTTCTTCTCCAGAAAAGCCTGACCAGAGGCTATAAGATGGCAGCCCCATCACTGGTCTTGCCTTCCTTTGGCCAGCAACCAATCGAAGGGACTATTATTATGCTTTCAAGTCTTATACGAGAATTTCCCGCAAACGCTGGAGGGAAAATTTTCTATAGGATCGTAACAGGCCTTGGCCTAATACTTGGAAGGAAGAAGAAGAAGTTGAGACTTTGAGATTATAATAGAGTCCTAATTGATTCAACATGTAAATGGCTCTTTGTAAATCATCCTCTGACTTCTGTATAATAACCAGATCGTCTGCATACATTAAAATATTCATATACATTTTCTTATTAATTTGTATTTCTATTGGACTCGATTTTTTCCATTTTCGCATAACCTCGTCAAAATATATATTAAACAATGTAGGTGATAATGTACACCCTTGTCGAACTCCTTGATTTATTAAAATTTCTTCTCTGGGATAATTATCTAAATTAAGGATAATTTTCGTGCCATTATAAATACTTTTTATTCCTTCTATAAGTTGAGCCGGGTACCCTCTTGCCTTCATTATTTCCCACAGTTTTCTTATCACCTTATCAAAGGCTTTTTGAAGATCAACGAAAGCTAAATATGTGGGTAAATTGAATTCTCGTCTCTTTTCTATTATCTGTCTCATAGTAATATATTGTCAGTGCAGGACCTTCCTTGTCTAAAAACTACATACAATATAAATACAAAAATATATCCAAGAGGTAGTGCTAATGTACATTATACGAAACAAATCACTGCATTTTAAATGAACTGAACTTTTTTGAAACAATATAAAACAATATATACATATTTGCCGCCATTTTAAACTGATTGGTGTCACGGCCTGCTGCAGTCGCAACCAATAAACATTGCCCACACTGTTAACATTAGTCAGTTGTTTATAATGAACGCAAATATTTCCAACAAAGATGTTATTATTTTACTATGATTTATTATTTTTAAAACACCATCGTGCAAAAAATAATGTACAACGCACGTTTGGGAAGTGTTTTTACAGATTCTCAGATTTCATCGCTTCTGTAAAAACCACTTCCCAACCTCGCATCACAATATACTATTTTCTAGAACTTATATTCTGATCTCATAATATTCAATTTAATTATAATATTACAGTTTGAAAATATGGCTTGCTTAACGGATCAACTTGAGTTTTAGCTATTTTGGAGTCAGTTTTAGGGCACTTTTTCTCACTGTTGGCATCCCTGATAACAATAGTAATCAGTGAGTGGAATGAACGACTGACAAACAAACAGAAGAATGAACGATAGAGGCGCCACCGTATCATAGTTCACACTCTAATGTTCCTCGTGTAAAGGCGCGCTGGCCCGTGTGTGTTCAGAATAGCAAATGTCTGTTCACACGCTCATGGAATTCCTATCGCATAAATGTCAATTCTATCGCCTTAAAATTGCTAAAATATGGTTGCAAGAAGGTTTCTTTACTAGAATGTTCTATATCTTCAGTTTCTGGGCCATATACATGCATTATTTACGTAATGTTGTAGTAACACTGGCATCCAGGAGTAACTTCAGCACAGACCGGGGTAAAACTACCAAACATCCACTATCCCCTTTTCCAAGTCTTTTTCTAAGCGAATTCCTAAGGAATGGAGCTATTGAGGTTGTTCTCATGAAAATATTTTCGAAAAAAAAATACATTTACCAATCGTATTTACCATTAGACATTGAAAATGACATCATCAACAACGATTAAGCCCAATGGCCTGTTCCGATCTCATTATACGTCGAATACGTCCTTCCATCTCTTCAATGGTCTTCCCAACATTCTTCTCCCTTCTGGTTTATAATTATACATTCTTCTTGGTATGCGCTGTTCATTAATTCGTAATACGTGCTGAAGATAAGCATTTTGATAATATGTTATTCTTTCACAGAGATTAAATATATTAAATTCTGTTCTTATATCTTCGTTGTTCTTTTTATCGGACCTTTGGTATCCTGCTATTGCTCTCAACATCTTCATTCCTGCAGCCTCTATTTGTTTACTATCTGCCTTTGTTAATGTCCAGGTTTCATATCCATAGATAAGAGATTGAACTGCCAATACTTTGTAAAACTTCAAAATAGTTTCTTTTCTAGTTTTTATTCAATAAAGTGCGTTTAATTGTGCCACATAGATAATTGAACCGTTGTATGACCATAACGCATATATACCCTATACACACAGTGCTACGCAGTCACCACATTCTGCGCTCGGTTAAACATAGCAAATCTGAAAAGACTAGAAATAGTCAAAATTGCCTACCTCCGGAGAGTACTTAGGGTTTCAAGGTCAACGAGCTCCCGACTCATATACCATCTAACCAAGACTGAGTTCTTCATCAGAGAAATAGCGTGAAAATACAACCTGCACACCTAAGAGAAAGATCAGAAAAAGCAGAGGATATAGACCGCGGATTCTTCCTAACCCCAGCGATGAACACCGAAGAAAGGAAGGAACCGAACTTCTCCCTAAGACACGTGTTCACGAGGACCGCCACACATGGATTCCACTACAGAATATGTACCCAAAAAGGGTTCCACCTCGCATCGAACCAGTGCCTCTACGAGCTATGTGACCAAAAATGTCAACAATACCACCTAATTGACTGTATACTGTGCCGGTTCGCTCAGGGTAGAATGTAATCACTCCGGGATGCTTATATTATACACTTATTATTTCAGTTTATTGGATAATTTTGCATGTACAATTATAGACTTACAATGTTTTATACCTCACTAATTCGGAGTGAAGTTGATGAATTTACTTAAGCCCATGTGTTTTTAATATCACTTTTACTAAAGGTCGCGAACGGTTGTTGTTGGACTTGTTTCTTGTAGACCGTATGAGCGTAAGAGAGTTTTCACACGCATCCTTGTCTTCTCCCATAAAGTCACCATCCCCACTCCAAGTGTACATGTTATTCATTATAGCTTAAGAGGGGTAGGTACTATTCGTGTGGGGTTCCTGTGTTGGTAATAGACTCATGTGCACGTTTGTGCGCCTTCCAGTTATTACTATTAATGGTACGTTTTAGTACTTAAGAGTCTATTACTTCTTGCCACAATATCAAGAAGAAAGCCTCTAAAATTCTACGCAGATGATAATAATTTTTAATAATCGTATCCATATAAATTATGGAAACTAATAAACGATTATAATTTAAAGATATCAACAGAGAAAACAAAGTCAATGGCATTTATTGGAACTCAGCATAAAAGAACAAAAATTGTAATTGGGGCAAACATAATTGAACAAGTAACTTGTTTCAATTATCTGGGATGCATGATATCGTATCAGCAACATTTGGACATGGAGAAAAATTAGGGAAATTTCAACAGATATGTGGTTCAATAAGAACATATTTGAGAAATAAGACCATAAGGGAAACTCAATTGAAATTTTACAAAACAGTAGCCGTTCCAACGTTAACATACGGGTCTGAGAATTGGCCTTTAACGATCTCTGATAAAAATAAAATTGAGACAATACAAATGAGATTTCTTAGATCAGTTGCAGTAAGAGATCAAAAGAGAAGTCAAGATATCAGAGATTAATTACAAATTAAGAGATCAAAAGAGAAGTCAAGATATCAGAGATGAATTACAAATATATAATATAAACGAGACAATACACAGAAATAAACGTAATTGGTTTGAACATGTACAAAGAATGCCAAATAATCGTTTATCAAAACAGCTGCTTCATTATAGGCCTCTAGGCCGAAGAAATGTAGGAAGACCAAAACGTCGTTGAAAAGACGACCTGCACCGGGGAGCGGAACGGGTCAACAGGCCCATACCTTGAAGATGATGATGATGATGATAATTGTATCCTAATGTACACAGGGTGTTTAATAAATCTTTATATATACGACTCGGGTGGAGGGGGGGGATCCTATTTTGTATCAACATTTATAGTATTGGAATTATTTATAATATTTATTGTTAGTTTAATTTTATTAATTTGTGGCTAGAAAGTAAAATAATCAGTTTAATTATTTCAAGGAGTAGTTTATTTTAAAATATAAATTTTGGAGATTTATGAAGGGGTATTTCCTCAAATCCCGACTCAAGCATTCATTTTTCTTTTCATAACATAAAATGTATGTATATCCTTTATAGACTCCTAAACAGTTCAACTGATCTTCGTGAAAATTTGTATATACAGGGTTTCAGATGCGTCGAGTGTTTACCTGTCATGAATTATGTTCTAAAACCATTGGTTGTAGGAGTTCACCTAAAACGAGAATTTAAAAATCGCTATAGCGATCGCAATATTCGATGTTTCACGACAAAACTCGCAATATCCTATTAAAATAAACCGATGTGTGTACTGCCCAAGAACCAGTGTAATCCGACAGAAGTGGGAGTTTACTTGAAATCCGAAATTACAGAAAAAAAATGCCTATACGACTGAACCAATTTTGATGATTTTTTGTGGTGTTTGAGTAGGTCTCTAGATGGCTTAGATTAACAATGGATCCTCTAAAATATCAAGTGTAAGATTTCAACTGAAGTGGAAATTTTAAAATATCTCTAATGGTCACAATTTTCGATGTTTCACAACGAAACTCAGTATAACCTATTAAAAATAAACCGGGGTAGATATTGTCGAAAAGTGAGCAAAATCAGACAATTAGAATTGGAGGTTTACTTGAAATCCGAAATTAAAACCTGCCGGACCGATTTTAATTCTTAATAGAGAATCAGTATTTCGTATAAATTACTTTGGTAGTCTTTTTATATCTATAATTATTATTTTAATATTATTATTTGAAATTTTGTGTGTGTTTTTGAGTGGGTCTCTGAATAGTTGGGATTCACAATTGGACCCGGTAGGTGGAGCTGAGATCGAGTAATAGGATTTTTTGTCAGATATATAGTCATCTGCATTACCAACATATTCCACGCGATAACAATGTGACGTCGTAATGCACACTTTTAGAGCCACAACAGATGACAGTGAGAAGTTTTCTTCCGAACTTATTAATTTGTAAATTTTATGGTAAAAAAGTAAGATAATTTTATCGTACGGCCACGATACGAGAATTGAACGTTCGGGCAAGAAAACTTCTGCCGGGTCCGCTAATATATATATATATATATATATATATATATATATATATGTTATAATTAAATGTTTAACATTGAGCAATGCAAGCTTAATATGGAATGATAAGAAAAATAAATGCCTGGACGGGACTCGATCCCGGATCTCCGAGTCTGTACCTCAGCCCGATATCCATTACACCACCAGGCGAATCCAATTCAGACACTTATTTTTCTTATATATGTATTATACTCTCCATTATTATCCCTCCTTTATATCCCTCCTCATCATACTACCTATTATTCGAAATCTTTTACAGTTTCTCTTGCTAGAACATGGAATTCACTTCCACCCTATGTCAGAGACTGCCAAACTTTACCATCTTTCAGAAATAAATTGAAAATAAAATCACTAACAGAAACAACTCACTAATACTACTTTTTAAGAATTAATAATGCGTTTTTGCATTATTTAATAAAAATAGACTTAGGATTTGTTAATATATTTACCTAATGCCTTGTATAAAAAGCGTAGATTAATTCATTGTAGTGTTTTTTTTTCTCTTCTTTTTATGCATAGTAGATTCGAGCTGTTATTCCTTTTTTATTCATTGTATCATTAATTTAATTGTATTTAGTTTCATTCTATTATTAGACATTAATTTCATTATTATTCAATATGACAGATAATGAAATAACTATTATTGTAACTTTTTTTTGTATTCATATGTAACATGCTTGTCCTGTCTAATATGACTACTATTGTAATTTTTTTGTATTCATGTGTAACATATGTTTGTCCTGTTTTATATGACTATTATTGTATTTTTTTTTGTATTCATATGTAACATATGCTTGTTCTGGTGAGTGGAAGAGAAGGCCACATGGCCTTAACTCCACCAGGCTAAATAAATAAATAAAAAAAAATAGATGTCGCGAGAACTCGGTCTTCACCGCCATCTAGCAGCTGACTATATCAAGTAAGCAAATTAAAGAGAATAAAAAAAAATATATTCTCTTAAATTTGCTTACTTGATATAGTCAGCTGCTAGATGGTGGTATATATATATATATATATATATATATATATATATATATATATATATAAATAATTAGAAATACTGTCATAAGAGCGAAAATGAATATTGGTTATTCAATAGTAGACTATATACGGTATAAGCAATTAAATTGGTATGGGCACGTACGACGAATGCAAGAAGTAAGATTACCCAGGAAAACATTGGAATGGTGTCCACCTGGAAGAAGTAGGAGAGGAAGACCTCGAAACTCGTGGATGCAGGAAATAAGAATTGGAATGAGAGCAAGAGGACTGGAGGACATGGATTGAGTGGAGAGAGACGAGTGGAGAAGGAAAATAAAACTCTAGGCACAGAAAGATGTGCAAACTTTAAAATCCTGTATATAAATAAAAAAATATATAGGTCCCTATAAATTTCAAAGGTATAGGACGACATGTATAATAGCACGCATTTCCAGAATTGAGCCTATGTTTAATTTCCTTGTGCATCACCCATTCCTATCTGTGATTATTGTTCCTAGGTATTTGAATTCAGCCACTTCCTCAAAATTGTCCGTATCTGTCATCAGCTGTCCATTTCCATTATATAATGTACTTCTACGTGTGACCATATATTTAGTTTTATTGATATTTACTTCCAGTCCCAATTTATTAGTGTTATTCAATAATGTGTGTGTGTTGGCCCTTAGTATCTCCTCACTGTCGGCCAATAGTACTAAATCATCATAAGTAAAGCCACGAGTGATTTCCAAATTATCGATAAATTCACGACTCACGAAGTTAGGAGTGAATTTATCGAGAGAATTTGGAAATCAAGAGTGGCATTTGTTAGGACTATTTAACGAATAAAATTAAGCTGTTTACTCACAAATCATTATTTAACTATAGTTATTTTAAAATATTTATATATTTAATGTAAACGGCGATGTTTGAAAACAAATGAGAAACGATAGGAACGCTTCATCTGCTTCTTTTGTTTATCACTGCATCCAGTTCATACTATTTATTGCCAAAGGAACGCAATATTGTAGGAATGCTCTCTAATGGAGAAAAAATGAAACACATCAAACTGTATATTAATTCATTTCCGATGTCGTATGATGTAAATATGACAATTATATTTTTCTGGATTGTTACCTGGGAAAAAAATACATTTAAGAAAGTGCAAACAGTGGTTTCTTTTTTTGGTGGTATAATCAGTTGCTACAAATGTTTTTATATTAAATCCTACAAGCGCTATGTGTTGACATCTATGCACTATATATACAATCTGGTAGCCGTATTTCTTTATAGGCTCAGTCACTGCAAAATAATGGTCAGACCTGTTCAGAATATTAAAAAGGAGGAGCTTTCTTTAATATGGTAAATTTAACACTGATAAATATTTCGTGAAACACGACTCTGATTGGTTGTAAAACAGAAATCATTGAAACGTGATTGGTCATTGACTCCCATTTGGGGCATGAGTTAAATAGTCAGCATAAACTATATATTCCATAAATATTCGATTTGTTGAGGAATTCGATTAGTTTACGCAATTCCTGCACGGCGGATTTTTAATGTATCTCGTATGGAGGAACACATGTCTGTCTGAAAGACATTACTTACATAAACACGGCAGAGAATCAAGTTGACATGCATTGCACAGTTTATTTCAGCAGAAATCCACAAAGAAGTAGACAGCGAGGCGGAGTTACAGTTAGATATTTGTATTCTGGGGAGGGCAGCGAGACGCACATAAGTATTACAGGATAACAGCCGCGTCTTTACCGTTATCACGTCACGTATTGTACGACAGCACGTCCTCGGTTCTTTGCGGTGCCAACTTTACGCTCTGTGAGGACGACTTCCTGAGGCTTGTTGCACCAGTATATACTTATCATACTAATTTATCATAAGCAATGCCACGAGTGATTTCCAATTTATCTACGGAATTTAGAAATCAAGAGTGGAATTTGTTAGGACTATTTAACGAATAAAATTAAGCTGTTTACTCACAAATCATTATTTAACTATAGTTATTTTAAAATATTTATACATTTAATGTAAACGGCGATGTTTGAAAACAAATCAGAAATGTGAGGTTATGTTCATTCACTGCAACTAGATCATATTATTTATTGCCAAATAAGATCGCAATATTGTAAAAATGTACCCAAGTGGAGAAATAATGAAACACATCAAACTATATATCATAATCAACATTACGGGTTATTCATTTATTTTTTAGTAAACAACTCAGTAAAATCAAGGAATCTTTTCATTATTTGCTATATTCAATGTATTTGTTGGAGAAAAATAATGATTTGACCTGTTCAGAACATTACAAAGGAGGAGCTTTCTTTATCACAAAAGCAGGAGCTGATAAAGAGAAATCGATAAAGAGCGAGGTGAAACACGACTGTGATTGGTTGTAAATCAAAAATGATTGTAACGTGATTGGTCATTGACTCCCATTTGGGGCATGAGTAAATAGTCATAAGTAATGCCACGAGTGATTTCCAAATTATCGATAAATTCACGACTCATGAAATCAAGAGTGGCATTTGTTAGGACTATTTAACGAATAAAATTAAGCTGTTTACTCACAAATCATTATTTAAATATAGTTATTTTAAAATATTTATATATTTAATGTAAATGGCGATGTTTGAAAACAAATGAGAAACGATCGGTACGCTTCATTTGTTCATAACTGCAACCAGTTCATATTATTTATTGCGAACATCCAAGGAGCGAGATCTCCGGGAGGGACTTCAAGCCATGGGTCCCGAGTCTCAAGATTTTCAGGCTCGTAAAAAATCCTTAAGCCTGAATGGAAAGGCCTCTAAGCAAAATTTACCGAATTTTCCCGTCCTAATACTACCTTCGTTTCCTAGATGTCAGTATGAGGCGGAACGCTGACCACGGACCACTCAAAATAGCATCTATACGAAAACAAGTATAACTAAATTAGTATGGTTCAAATTCTTCCCTGTAGGGGGAGAGCGCCCAAATCTCTGTTAAGGGAAAATATAGGCTTACAATATAATTGCCAAAGGAACGCAATATTGTAAGAATGCACTCTAGTGGACAAAAAATTACACACTTCAAACTGTATATTAATTAATTTCTGATGTCCTATGATGTAAATACCACAATTATATTTTTCTGGATTATTACCTGGGAAAAAATACATTTAAGAAAGTGCAAACATTGTTTTTTTTGTGGTATAATCAATTGCTACAAATGTTTTTATATTAACTCCTGCATGCGCTATGTGTTGACATTCATGCACTATATATACAGTCTGGTAGCCGTATTTCTTAGAGGGTTCAGTCACTGCAAAATAATGCTATGGCCTATTCAGAATGTTAAAAAGAGGGCGCTTTCTTGATTATGATAAACTTTAGTTGGTAAATTCTAGGCGAAACACGACTGTGATTGGTTGTAAATAAAAAATCATTGAAATGTGATTGGTCGTTGACTCCCATTTGGAGCATGAGTTAAATAGTCATAAGTAACGCCACCGGTGATTTCCAATTTATGTAGAGGATTTGGAAATCAAGAGTGGCATTTGTTAGGACTATTTAACGAATAAAATTAAGCTGTTTACTCAAAAGTAAATTATTTGAATATAGTTATTTTAAAATATTTATATATTTGGTGTAAAACGGCGTTGTTTGAAAACAAATCAGAAATGTGAGGTTATGTATATTCACTGCATCTTGATCATATTATTTATTGCCAATAGGATCCCAATATTGTAAGAATGCACCCTAGTGGAGAAATAATGAAACACATCAAACTGTATATTATAATCAACATTATAGGTTATTAATTAATTTTTTTTACTAAACAACTCAGTAAAATCAAGGAATCTGTTCATTGTTTGCTATATTCAATGTATTTGTTGGAGAAAAATAATGCTCTGACCTGTTCAGAATATTAAAAAGGAGGAGCTTTCTTTATCACAAAAGCAGGAGCTGATTTTCTGGACTACCATAATATATATAAGAAAAATGAATGCTTGAGTAGGGATTTAAACCCGAGTCTCTAAAATCTGTACATTTAGCGCTCTAACCAACTGAGCTACTCAAGTATTCCAACACAAACCTACATTTTTCTTATATATGTAGTATTCTCAATTCACACAACAGGTAGCGGGAAGTCGTTCCCCCTGACATCTAGTGGCAACCATAACAGGTAATAATATATATGTATTTTATCTTTTGTTAAATAAACCCCGCGCCGTAGCTGAGTGGTTTAAGGCAAGATCCCTTGGTGCAGAGCTTTTCGGACTTGCACTGATTCGAGTATCCATGGGGGAAGAAACTTTTTCATGGAATTCCGGTCAGTATTGGACCGGACCCAACCCAGTATCATGAGGAATTTGGGTAGCTGCCGTAGCATAGTGGTTAAGGCACTGCGCTACAAGCCGGAAGGTCGAGGGTTCAAGTCCCGTTGGGGTCAGGATTTTTAAACTAACCCAAACCTTCTGGCGGCACTATGGCCCTGGGGTCGACTCAGCCTCTAACGGAAATGAGTACCAGACGTTTGTTCTGGGGTAAAGGCGGCCGTCACGCAGGGCTGACAACCCGGCTGACATTAAGTGCCGATTGTCTAGAAAAAGTGGGTGCCTTAACCTCCTACTACCCCAAGGGCCTCCTGAGGCCTGTTGTGGGATCACTTTACTTTACAATTAGTATAGGCTCCAATACAACGAAACAACAACCGCCACGTCATCACTAGCCAATAGTATTCGAGGAATCCACCTGCATGCAACTCAACACCCCCTGGTCCGCACTAGATCATCATTCCCGCACGGGGTCTTCCTTTTACTTATATTATACATATAAAGTGAGAGATTAAACTCAAATTTGAGAAGAATGTGTAAAAATAAAAGCGTAGAACTACTTTTTTATGTGAAATATCCAGCAGAGAGTTACGTTTATAGATAAAGCTGAACTTTACTGCAGAATATAAAAAAAAAGAGAGCAGAGAGGAATTATACGCTGGAAATCGACTAAAGGTAAAGTCACTGCCGCATAGTTTTGAAAACCACAAGCTCGCTGCATCTGTCGTCAAGCTTAGACATGTATCATATTAACAAAAGCTAATTAGAAATTAACCACGCCTCCTCCGCGCCCCTTATTACATAAGGTACTTGTTACCGCTCTTTATGTGGCTTGTTCGTCGCTACATGATCACGTATACAGCTAACAATATTATATTCTTAGTCTATACAGCGTGTTCTAAAAATGATTTACAATTGCGTACAGAGTACAGTTAATAAGAATCAAATGAATCATGAATTCTTCTTACCTCATACTTCTATGTATTTTTTAAACACAGCACTGCAGTATCGGAGAACAATCTTCACCATCGTCAGCTGTTTTCACGACTGTCGATTTTTTTTTTGCCCGTAATTATCCAAACTGCCATCTAGTGTGCTTTTTTTGAAGGAGTAATTTTCTAAACTGCCATCTGGTGTATTTTTGAAGAACTTTGTAATCAAGCTTGGTTCGTCCGGAATATCGAAGTTCATGGTTCTAGTATGGCTTTTTCAATACATATATTTTCCCAAACATGTCCACCGCTGTGGTCTCGGGGTAGCGTGCTGCCTTCTCACGCAGCGGGCCCGGGTTCGATCCCAGGTCGGGACAGTTTTTCTGGGTGAGGTTTTTATCGGGGTTTTCCTCGCCTGTAAGACAAATGTCAGGAAAACTTTAAGGCCCAAATGGTCCCCGAAATCATATGGCCATCGCAATCATCATCATTCATATTCATCTAAGGTTAAGCTTAGGATTAGGGACTCTCCTGGCGCATCACTATCATCATCATCACCCATCATATCATCGGGGCAACGTAACCCCGCCTTCCAGGCGCCCCAATCTCAGAAGTGGGTTACAAGTACGCCATGCCAGGAGAGAAACCAGAAATGTCGAAAGACAACCTGGGGCACTTGAAAAAAAAATAAAAATGTGAGATTTTAGGAATATATTTCATCTTGAATTTAAATACCATTTCAGTTTTTTTTCTATCAGGCAAGAGTTTTCTGTGATATCCATTTACATTTTTATAATTTTTTTATAATTTTAAACAAAATCCATCTAACTCTAACTCATTCTGACTTACCTAGAAAGTGGTAGATAGTGTTTTCGGGCATATTTTATGTAAGATCATTTTTATTTCCATCTGAATCATTTTCAGTTTGAACTAGGTCAAAATCAGAGTTATGAGTTCAGGTCATATCTGTATATACTGGTACAGGGAACTCTTCATATAAGGTAAAGGTTCCTATGACAGGTCAAAGAAAATGTTAAAATCAATTTTAAAAAGTAGCTGTTACAAAACAACTTTGCATGATGGAAAAATTCTGACTACATATCTGAATTCAGTATGAAAAAATGCACTAGATTCACTAATCAGATTTCTTGTGAAGAAAACGTTGTCACCAGTGTTATTATATAGGACGCAGATTGGCTGCCTTATAAGTCATGCAAGGGGAAAATTACTGATGTCCCGATCCTAGACGGTAAATTGGATCCAGGAAGGAAAAGGGTACAGAATGCATACGAAAGAGAGAGCGGCGGTTGCTATAGTTGCCATATACAACATAGAAAACATCACACAACTGTCACTTGCAGCAGCCATCAAACTTTTTGAGGCCAAAATACTTCCCATCTTAACATATGGCATAGAAATCATCTGCACTGACCTCAGTTACGGAGACTTAAACACCTTAGAAAAAGTGAAAGCAAGATTCCTAAAAGCAGTAATGAGGATCTCGAATTTTGCTCCATCTAGACTTGCATATGAATTAGCACGGGAAACTTTCCTCGTGGAAGATCTACGCACAAAATTCCTGTTACCAGCTACTAAACAGGAAACTGCATTGAAGGAGATAAGACAACACAAGACAAAAAAACACCAGATGATTTTTACGCAACAGATGCAATGATCAATCGAGACTGGACTGGACCAAACAACTAGATACGCAGTGCAATAATAAGACTAGGCAGTGCATGGATATCACCACAAACTCTGCAAAAATTCAAACTATCATGATCCGTCAAGTGACTGCGTGTGTAAGCTCTGTGATAAACCGTGTGAAAGATATCATTTCAGTGTCTGTTTAAAGAGAACACAATCGTTGCTGGTATACAGCAGAGACATAAACTAATGCACTTTTGTGCACGCTTTTCCTATTATTAAAAGGGTACAGCATGACAGCTTCAAGTATTTTTTATTCATGTCCCAGGTTGTCATTTCGACATTTCTGGCATTTTCTCCTGGCATTGGTGTAATTGTAATCCACTTCTGAGGTTGCCCCGATGATTGATGATGGTAGTCGTGCGCCAGGAGAATCCTTAATCCCAAACTTAATGATGATGATGATTATGATGTCCGGGTACCGTGACAACTTCAAGTAAAAGAACAGAAAATATGTGAACTGGTGATTTTGTCTCTCTTTCACATCGCGATGCACCAATTCCTTTCAGAGGGTGTGTAACCTTCACAGCTAATAGAACAAACTACTGCACAGTATTCTGGGCCCATGCCTCCACCTCTTGGGATACCTCTGTCAAAGACCATACAATAATCGGCCAGCATATTAGGATTCCATTTGCCTTGATATATCTTTTCCATAGCTAAAATCTCCTGAGTTAGCTCATTTGGTTTTAACTTACAATGGACAAATGGACGAAAAAACGTTTAATAACAAATTATTATTTAAATTCATTAATTGAAATTGAAATAGAAAAAACTGTGGGTGGTGGATAAATTCCGAATACATATTTGAAAACACGATAAAAAACTGCATTAAGTACAACTATTGGTGCTCATGAGACAAAACCCATGTTGACCAGTGTTATTTGATAAACATGTAATGATCTTTCATATGTGTTTAGGGATTCTCCCTTCCTCAGGGCAATAGTTTGGCGACACTAGCGCTAATGCACTTCCTCTCTAGCCGTGCAGACTTAACTGGGGCGAGTAATATACATTGTAACACACTGTACATTATGTGAATCCTCTACACTACTGTAGTGGAGGACACCATGACTCCACAGTAACTGGCTTAAGTAATATCGCTCCTAGAAGTGGGTCGTTTCTGGATTTATCTTGATTTATGTTTCTTCATGTTGCAACAACCTTGAGATGCGCGCCGCTTGCTGGGGCTCTCGGATCGATTACTGGCCCTGATCTGGGTCACACGCTCTGCATTACCACCCCACAGCCGCAACATCATCCCAAGGGGTGGCGTCAGTCTTACCTAAATCATCCTTACCTACCCAGCACAGAACTATATTAACATCTTAAAGAGGAACAAAAAGCTTCTGATCTCTTTAATAAAACACAATTGTCACGTTTGTAGATTCTGTGCCACCATGTCACCAACATAAACTCAAATAAAAAAACGGAGAAACACAATACTGTTACAGTACGTGAGAAATAAGGTGAGAGAAATATATTTTTTGCGAGATAGTGGGTTTTGTCGTACTTACAGCAATGGCGACCATGATTAAAAGTTCAACTTCCTACGTTTTGGGGTCCATCCATCCATAATAATTCTGCCCGAGGGCAGGTCTTTCACTGCAATCATAGCATTTTCATGCTATGCTTTGCAGCTTTACTAGGGAATTGTAGGTGTGATAGATTCCCGTTGCTTTCCACACCGGTGAAGAATGATGATGATGATGATGATGATGACCATATGATTTCGGGAACCGTTTGGGCCTTGAAGTTTTTCTGACATTTGTCTTACAGGTGAGCAAAAACCCCGATAAAAACCTCACCCAGAAAAACTGTCCCGACCGGGGATCGAACCCGGGCCTGCTGCGTGACAAGGCAGCACGCTACCACGAGACCACAGCGGTGGACATTTCGGGGTTGCCAACGTAAATAAGTATACCATAATATTACATATTACATACCTCGTGCGGGAAGTAAAACCACTGCCCTTTATGCATACTACGTACAATGTATATACAAAAATATATCCAAAAGGTAGTGTTAATATACATTATACGAAACAAATCATTGCATTTTAAATGAACTGAACTTTATTTGAAACAATATAAAACAATAAATACGTACTTGCCGTCATTTTATTACTGATTGTTGTCAAGGCCTCCTGTTGTTTCAACTTATAAACATTGCCTACACTGTTAACGTTAGTCAGTTGTTTATAATGAACGCAAATATTTCCAACAAATATGTTATTATTTTGCTATTATTTATTATTTTGAAAACACCATCACGCAAAAAATAATGTACAACGCACGTTTGTGAAGTATTTTACAGAATCTCGTAAATTAAAATCCCAGTTTCTGCAAAAGCCACTTCCTAATCTCGCATCGCAATATACTATTTCCAAACTATGTGATTCTAGTGCTACTGAACTTCCAGAGAAAGAACCGGGATTGGAACTCAAGAGCTTTAAATTTTGTACGTTAGCGCGATTCCATCTTCGCCATGCAGGCTCCCAGTACGTATATCAACTTATGTTTTCTTACACACAATTATATATATATATATATATATATTATAACTATATTTTTGACATTTAGCAATGAAGGCAAATGTTACATGAAAATAAAAATAAATTCCTGAGTCGGGACTTGAATCCGAGTTCCTTAACTTTGTAAGTTTAGCGCTCTAACCATCACAACTACTCAGGAATCCTATCACGAACATTTTTTCTTATATATATATATATATATATATATTCTTAATTTACACGAGAGGTAATCGGATATAAGGAAACCAGAGGGAAAACGCCCAGTTGGTAGACCAAGAATGAGCTGGGAGATTAACATTAACTATGATTTGAGGGAAGTAGATTATACAGGGAATGATTGGAAAGCATTAGCTCAGGATAGGGATGTATAGAGAGCTTATGTCCGCGCGGCCATGAACCTAAGGGTTCGATAGTACCAGTAAGTAAGTAAGTAAGTAAGTAAATAAGTAAGTAAGTAAGTAAGTAAGTAAGTAAGTAAGTAAGTAAGTAAGTAAGTAAGTAAGGTAACCGGATATCGTTCCAACTGCCATCTAGTGGCGATTATAGCAAGCAAGAGATTATTTACTTTATAGCAGTAACGCTTGTATATTTAGATGTTGTAACCATATTTTTGACATTTAGCAATGAAGGCAAATATGACATGAAAAGAAAAATAACTGAGTCGTTACTTGTTATAGTGGCCACTAGATGGCAGTTGGAACGATATCCTGCTACCTCTAGTATAAATTGAGAATATTATATAAACGTTTTTGTTAGGATTCCCGAGTAGCTCGGATTGTTAGAGCGCTAATCGTACAAAGTTAAGAAACTCGGATTCAAATCCAACTCCGGCATTTATTTTTCTTATATATATATATATATATATTCTTTTTTTTTTGCCATGATACTTTCCGATGTCTACTAGATAGAATCGGTGATGACCTCCATTTTTTGGGAGACATTTTTATGAGAACGACTCAATAGCTTGATTCTTTTGGAATTAGCTAAAATAAGTAGAAGGGAATTAATTTGTATCTATCCAGCTTGAAGCTAGAGACAGGAAGTAGCAATTGGACACCACTCTTATGTTAACTAAGCGCGACAGCGTCACATATCCCTAACCACACGACACTGTAGTCTTCAACCGACACACCTCTAACAAATAAATTAACAAGGTAATATTAAGGTACTTAATAAGATTATTGGGGCACGCCGTAGCGTAGTGCTTAAGGCACTGCGCTACAAGCCGGAAGGTCGAGTGTTCGAGTGCCAGTAGGGTCAGGATTTTTAAACTGACCCAAACCCTCTGGTGGCACCAAGGCCCTGGGGTCGATTCAGCCTCTACCGGAAATGAGTACGAGATACTTGTTCTGGGGGTACATGCAGCCGTCACGCAGGGCTGACAACCCGGCTGACATGAAGTGCCGATTGTCCAGAAAAGTGGTAGACTTAACCTCCCACTACCCCAAGGGTCTCCGGGCCTGTTGTGGGATCTCTTTACTTTTAATACGATTATTACTCAATACCATCAAATCTTTAGAGGATGAGGAAGGCCTACACTCAATGGTATTAATAAGCTGTTAGTTTATGCTGATGATGTAGTACTATTGGGTGATAGCGAGGAGATACTAAAGGTCAACACGCACACACTACTGAGTAACACTAAGAAATTAGGACTGGAAGTAAATATCAATAAAACTAAATATATGGTCACACGTTGAAATACATTATATAATGGAAATGGACAGCTAATGACAAATTAGGGAAATTTTGAAGAAGTGGCTGAATTCAAATATCTAGGAATAATAATCACAAATAGGAATGAGATGCACAAAGAAATTAAACATAGGCACAATTCTGGAAATGCGTGCTATTATGCATTGCAGAGACTCTTGATGTCCCAACTTCTTTCGAAAAACGTTAAACTGAAAATATATAAAACTATTATTCTACCAGTTATATTATATGGGTCCACCGCTGTGGTCTCGAGGTAGCGTGCTGCCTTGTCACGCAGCGGGCCCGGGCTCGATCCCCGGTCGGGGCAGTTTTTCTGGGTGAGGTTTTTATCGGGGTTTTTCCTCATCTGTAAGACAAATGTCAGGAAAACTTTAAGGCCCAAACGGTCCCCGAAATCATATGGCTATCATCCTTATCATTATCATCCTTACCATTATCATTATCATCATCCTTCACCGGTGTGGAAAGCAACGGGAAGCTACCACACCTACACAATTCCCTAGTAAAGCTGCAAGCGTAGCATGAAAATGCTATGATTGCAGTGAAGGACCTGCCTTCGGGCAGAATTACTATGGAATGGAATATTATATGGGTGCGAAACATGGACTCTTACTTTAAGGGAGGAAAGGAGATTACGAGTATTTGAGAATAAAGTACTTAGGAAAATTTTTGGACCAAAGAGAGATGAACAGACAGGTGAATGGAGAACACTTCATAACAATGAACTACATGGTCTTTATAGGAAGCCAGATATAATAAGAACAGTTAAGTCTCGTATACTGCAATGGGCAGGACATGTTGCGCGTATGGCGAACGAAAGCCGTGCATGGAAGCTTCTTGTGGGAAAGCCAGAGGGAAACCAAGAATGAGGTGGGAGAACAACATTAACTATGATTTGAGGGAAGTAGATTATACAGGAAATTAAGTTATGTAGATAGGAAATAACACTATGAGGTTTTTTAATATTGTTTATATTTTATTATTTCACTCACCTCATACTTCATATATTATGAAGTATGAGGTGAGTGAAATGATAAAAAATAAACAATATACAGGAAATGTTTGGAAAACATTAGCTCAGGATACAGCTTATGTCCGCGAGGCCATGAACCTATGGGTTCGATAGTGCCAGTGAGTAAGTATTACTCAATACTAATAAAATTCATATCAAATTCCTTTGAGGTGAAGTCATAAGATAAAAATTAAAATATACACCTGTTGGCAGGTGCCGTCGTCCTCAACTTTGTTAAAATGATGTATTTAAAATATTAATTGTAGGCCTTTCGGAAGTTAACTTCCATCATCAGCAGTATGAGTATACGCTATTAGTAGTTAAGACGCTGTAAGAGACGCATCAGGACCTGCAACGTCTACTACTGTAGTTAACTTCCGAAAGTCATAAGTTAATATTTTATATACGTCATTTTAACAAAGTTGAGGACGATGGCACCTGCCAACAGGTACAGTTTAATTTCTATCTTAAGATTATTACTAATAATTATTTAAATGTTAAAATAATAAAATAAATACCTGATATACCAGTCGTACTCAACAAAAATTGATTAAAAATATGTTTAAATAAATAACATTAATTAAATAAAAATAAAAGGTCCCTAAAGATAGACCTATGCCCGGGGTAACAAGGGTGAAGACCTCAACGGCAGAAATGACGGAAGAGGCAGACCTACTCAAGGGGTTTTTACATGAGCAAACAGGCCTGCAAGTTTAGAGGAGGCAGCCCCTCCACCAGGATACTCAACGTAGGGTTGAGGAAATATTTCTAACACTGTTGAACCGGATGGATGCGAGACGTCCGAAGAAGAGATGGTTCTAACAGTGTGAAAACGGAAGAAGTAAGGTTGCCTAATCCCTGCAAGGAAGATGAAGATTATCATCATCTTTTTCTTCTTCCTTTGATGTATTAGGCCTGGAGGCCTGTTACGATCTCTTGCCATCTTTTGAGTAGTCTTCCCAAAGATCTTCTTCCTCGAGGATGATAATTCAAAACCTGAGGAGGGAAACGAGATCGATCCATACGCTGAATTTGTTGTAGCTAATTACTTCTATATGTAATCAATTGAGTTGGTGTTTACTTGATGAAAATCCATATTTATTAATTAAATAATAATAAAACGTTTTATTTGATTTTCATATTTATTATATAATTCAGTGACAGCTGTTTCGGTACACTGTACCTTCTTCAGACATATTAACAAATTATGAATTGTGTTCCAACTGATCTAAGCAACAATACAACAATATTTATTTAAATTTTTTAATTTAACAAAGGGGATTCATTCAAATCAAGTTGAGAATTTAACAGTTTTTTACTACTTTTAAACTTATTAATTTCTACAGCCTCCAAAAGATCTAACTTCTTACCCTTATCACAAATATGTAAAATTTCAAAATTTGGATCGAAACAATGATTAAATTGGAATAGGTGGTTAGCATATTTTGAATTTTCTAAATTTCTGTTATATGCTCTCATGTGTTCCTTTATCCGAGAGATAAAAGGTCTACCAGTTTGTACATATTTGTGATAAGGGTAAGAAGTTAGATTGTTTCGATCCAAATTTTGAAATTTTACATATTTGTGATAAGGGTAAGAAGTTAGATCTTTTGGAGGCTGTAGAAATTAATAAATTTAAAAGTAGTAAAAAACTGTTAAATTCTCAACTTGATTTGAATGAATCCCCTTTGTTAAATTAAAAAATTTAAATAAATATTGTTGTATTGTTGCTTAGATCAGTTGGAACACAATTCATAATTTAACATGTCTGAAGAAGGTACAGTGTACCGAAACAGCTGTCACTGAATTATATAATAAATATGAAAATCAAACAAAACTACGTTTTATTTTTATTTCATTAATAAATATGGATTTTCATCAAGTAAACACCAACTCAATTGATTAAATAAATAATAGTTTAAAAAACTAAAACTTCTTCTTAAACTTAATTTGTAGGATTTTCATCCTGTTTATTTCCAAAATTGCTCCTCGGAGGAAGACGTACTGGATGTGCATTCATTGTCTATCCATCTCTTGGCAGGTCTTCCTCTTGTTCTTCTCCCGTCCGTTGGTCTATCTTCTTTAGCTCTTTTTTGCAAGCCGGTTTTCTTCCATTCTTTCTATATGACCCTTCCAATATTTTCGTCTATCTATAATAAATTTGGTTATGTCTTGAATATGACATTTGTCCCTAATTTCTGTGTTGTGTATTTTATCAAATAATGTTTTCCCCTGAATAGTTCTTAAGATTTTCATTTCACATGTGCTTATTATTTGTTTAGTTTTTGTTGTATCAGCCCTAGTTTCTGCTCCATATACGATAACTGGTCGAACTATCGTTTTGTATATGCGGGTTTTGCTTTCTATTGACATATGTTTGTTGCGCCAAATTAAATCTTTCACATATCCTGATATTTGTGCTGCTTTATCAGCTTGTTTCTTTACTTCTTTTATTAAATTTTTAGTGTTTGTTATTAATACTAAAACAGCACGCTTTATTAGAAAACCGAACTAAAAAAAGAAAAATAATTTTTAATTTCCAACACGCTTGGGATAAAATTAATGTGGTCAACAAAAAAATAATCTCCAACACATTTAGAATAAAACTAGAGTTATCTAGAAAAAAAAAATAATTTTACCATCAAAAGCGTGGGGTGCTCTATATTGTATTGTTATTGGTCCTTTACAAATCTACAAAGTTTCAAGTCGATCCAGTGATTTTAAGTGGTTGAAAATCGCGTTGAAAGATTCCGATACATAGATACAGGTCCGTTACATAGATAGACACAGGTCAAGCTAATATAAAGCGTCTAAAATACTGGTCATTTAGTGAAAACCATGTAGATATTCCAGAATATGTTCCGCCTTCGGCATGTCATTTGCTGCTGTGGTTGATGTATAACTTGTATAACGGGTTCCGGTCTGTGGGTGTGTTTTCGTTTAGCATCTCTGTATTCTTTGCTTCTGAAAGACCTACATGATTTTACTTCATCTTCATTTAGATTCCAAATTTTAGACAAGTAAATAAAAAAGCAGAAATGTACAACATTTTTATGAAGTCACATTTCTTACTATCATTTAAGACGAAAATCGAGGTCTAATGAAACTGAGATTGGCTACTCAGGAAGGAACGTGTGTCGCGTTTTCGCACAAGATTTTTATACGTGGGTGGACGTTATCCCGTCAGTTGAGTGACACGTAAGCTCTCCACCCATTGCAATGTAATACATTAAATGGCTTCCCTGTCATTTGGAAGGACGCCATCATCTTTAAAAGTGTTCACCAGATTTCAGTAATAGCCGTTGGACGTATATTTCAGTTATAAAAGTACTCATTTATCATCATCGTCATCATCTAATAATAATAATAATAATAATAATAATAATAATAATAATAATAATAATAATAATAATAATATTTTATTTATATACAGAATTTTAATGTTTACTCATATTTCTGTGCCTGAAGTTTTATTTTTCTTCTCCACTCTTCTCTAACCATCCACTCCATGTCCTCCAGTCCTCTTGTTCTCATTCCAGTTCTTATTTCTTGCATCCACGAGTTTCGGGGTCTTCCTTTCCTTCTTCTTCCAGGTGGACACCATTCCAATGTTTTCCTGGGTAATCTATCTTGTTGCATTCGTCGTACGTGCCCATACCAATTTAATTGCTTATACAGTATATAATCTACTATTGAATATCCAATATTCATTTTTTTCTCGTATGGCAGTATTTTTTTTTTTCTAATTTTGAACATCTTGCTGCTCTCCTCAAGAAATCCATTTCCATCTACATAAGTTTTTGTTGAATTTCAAAACTTCAGCTCCATATATGGCAGTACTTCTCACTATTGAATTATATATTTGTAACTTATTTTTTCTGGTTATATGTCTGTTCCATAAGACTCCATTCACCATTGCTGTTATTGCTCGAGTGATTTCCAAATTATCGATAAATTCACGACTCACAAAGTTAGGAGTGAATTTATCTAGAGAATTTGGAAATCAAGAGTGGCATTTGTTAGGACTATTTAACGAATAAAATTAAGCTGTTTACTCACAAATCATTACTTAAATATGGTTATTTTAAAATATTTATATAGACTATTTAATGTAAACGGCGGTGTTTCAAAACAAATGAGAAACGTTATGTTTCGTTTGTTCATCACTGCAACCAGATCATATTTATTGCCAAATAGATTCGCAATATTGAAAGATTGCCCCTAGTGCAGAAATTTATAACCAACAATATAATAATAATTCCATGGCGCGACATGCCAGGAAGGCCCTTAGCCTACCATTCAGCTGCTGGCCTCACATCCACATATGTCAATCACAGAGGTAGATGATCATCTAGCCAGTGTAGGGGTGACATGTGGTCAGCATGTCGAGTCCCCCAGCCGTTATAGCTGGTTCCTCAACCTGGTGCCGCTACTTATTGTAGCTACTCAAATGCCTCACGATGCTGGGTGGGCACCGGTCCCATACTGGCCAGAATACCATCAGAAAATTTCTTCCTCCATGGAGACTCGAACCAGCGCAAGTCCTGCAGCTCTGTGTCAAGGTTTCCTGCCTTAACCACTCGACTACGGCGCGGGACAACCAATATTATGGGTTATTAATTAATTTCTGATGTTCTATGAAGTAAATATGTCAATTATACTTTTCTGGAACGTAAATTCCTAGGAAAAAATACGTTTAAGAAAGTGCAAACAGTCGTTTTTTGTGGTATATTCAATCGCTACAAATGTTTTTATATTATAACCCGCAAGCACTATCTGGTTAAAATCGTGCAATATATATATACAATCTGGTAGCCACACGCATTCTACAATTCTTACATCTTAATATATAAATTGTTATATTCAACGTATTTCTTAGAGAGTCGTTCACTGGATATAATGCTCTGACCTGTTCAGAATGTTAAAAAGGAGGAGCATGATTTTAAAGTGATACAATTAGATTGATAAAATCGAGGTGAAAAAGACTGTGATTGGTTGTAAATCAAAATTCAATGAAATGTGATTGGCCATTGACTCCCAATTGGGGCATGAGTTAAATAGCCAAAATACATATCTGAACTTCCAGGCTCAAGCAATAAGTCACCCAAGACCATGAGTACCTTATAACGAAACACTCATTCAACAACCTGTGAAAAATGTGTCGGGTAGAGTTATGATCCACCCTGTATAATTATTATCGTGACTATTTACTTAATAGCGACTTAAATACAAGACATATAAGCAGACAAGTGTTTGCAGCAAAGGCCAGAAGATAGCAGTTCCATCTAAAACTTGTAGTTATGTATTTCCCTCGCGATATATGCATTGGAAGCTTTTCTGTGTACATTTCTTAGGAAGTAGCTCTAGTGGATTTCTTAATTTGGATAAGTTTGCCCCTGAGATGTGGCCCAGAAGTCGAATGTATGGAGGTCCTGCATTTAAACACAGGGTTCACATTTTGTAACTGAACCTTCTGTAATACAACGAGGGTGGATTGGAATGAAATACACAATATTAATAAATACGAAATTATTGTATTGTCACGGGTCCTTTATAAGTATACAACATTTCAAGTCGATCCAATTATTTTAAGTGGGTGAAAATCGTGTTCAAAGATTCAGTTACATAGATAGATAGATAGATAGATAGATAGATAGATAGATAGATAGATAGATAGATAGATAGATAGATAGATAGATAGATAGATAGATAGATACAGGTCAAGCTAATATAAAGCGTGTAAAAAAAAGTTTAATAGATAAAGAAACTAACAAATGAACTCAAACTTTTTTCACAAAATCCCCAACTTTCTTAACATATTTCTCCCATTACTTACTTACTCACTGGCACTATCGAACCCGTATGTACATGGCCGTGCGGACATAAGCTCTCCATACATCCCTATCCTCAGCTAATATTTGTCAATGCTTCCCTGTATAATCTACTTCCCTCAAATCATACTTAATGTTATTCTCACACCTCATTCTTGGTCTACCAACTGGGCGTTTATCCTCTGGTTTTCCTACAAGAAGCTTCCATGCACGTCTTTCATTCCACATACGTGTCACATGTCCTGCCCATCGCAGTCTACGAGACTTAACTATTCTTATTATATCTTGTTTCCTATAAAGACCATGTAGTTCACTGTTATGTAGTCTTCTCTATTCACATGTTTGTTCAGCTCTCTTTGATCCAAAAATGTTCCTAAGAACTTTATTCTCAAGTACTCGTAATATCCTTTCCTGCCTTAAAGTAAGAGTCCATGTTTCGCATCCATATAACATAACTGATAGAATAATAGTTTTATATATTTTCAGTTTTTTTTAAAGATTTGAACAGCACGCATTTTCAGAATTGAGCCTATGTTTAATTTCTTTGTCCCGCGCCGTAGACGAGTGGTTAAGGCAAGATGCCTTGGCACAGAGCTACGGGACTTGCGCTGGTTCGAATCCCCGTGGGGGGAATACATTTTCTCATGGAAATTCCGACAGTATGGGACCGGTGTCCACCCAGCATCGCGAGGCATTTTGGTAGCTACAATAAGTAGAGGCTCCAGGTTGAGAAGACCAGCTATAACGGCTGGGGGACGACATGCTGACCACATGTCATCCCTACACTGGCTTATAATCGTCTACCTCTGTGGTTAACACGTGGACGGCTGGTAGGCCAAGGGCCCTCTAGGCCTGTCGCGCTTGGAGTTTAATTTCTTTGTGCATCTCATTCCTATTTGTGATAATTGTTCCTAAGCATTTGACTTCACTCACTTCCTCAAATTTTCCCTCATTTGTCATTAGCTATCAATTTCCATTGTATTGTGTATTTCTATGTGTGACCATATATTTAGTTTTAAAGATATTTACCTCCAGTCCCAATTTCTTTGTGTTACTTAATAGTGTGTGCGTGTTGTCCTTCAGTATCTCTTCGCGATCAGATAAATACATAGATGTTTTTATTATTAATTTAACATTTCTCAATGAAAGATAAATTAAATTTGAAGAGAAAAATTCTCGCCTAGACCGGGACTCGAACCCGGGACCCTTGGCTTTCCGGGTCAAGTGCTCTACCAACTGAGCTACCGAGGCGAGTTACGATCCAGACGCAAATTTTTCTCTTATATACGTTGTAATTCCCTATCGCCAAATGCTTTTGAAACCATTGTTTCTATCATTGCAAATGGCGGCTTCTTAGTTAAGAAGACATTTATTGGAAATTTAACATTACTTTAAAAGCCAGTAAGGCCTCTAATGATGTTTTTATTATTAATTTAACATTTCTCAATGAAAGATAAATTAAATTTGAAGAGAAAAATTCTCGCCTAGACCGGGACTCGAACCCGGGACCCTTGGCTTTCCGGGCCAAGTGCTCTACCAACTGAGCTACCGAGGCGAGTTACGATCCAGACGCAAATTTTTCTCATTAGAGGCCTTACTGGCTTTTAAAGTAATGTTAAATTTCCAATAAATGTCTTCTTAACTAAGAAGCCGCCATTTGCAAAGATAGAAACAATGGTTTCAAAAGCATTTGGCGATAGGGAATTACAACGTATATAAGAGAAAAATTTGCGTCTGGATCGTAACTCGCCTCGGTAGCTCAGTTGGTAGAGCACTTGGCCCGGAAAGCCAAGGGTCCCGGGTTCGAGTCCCGGTCTAGGCGAGAATTTTTCTCTTCAAATTTAAATACATAGATGTTTTAGGTAGCGCAGAACAGCGGGTTACACCAGATGGGATCGGAAAAGGAACACCGATATCTTAAAAGAATTGAAGACTACGCCAATTTTGGAATATATTAAACAGTACCAACTAAATTGGAAACACCATCTTGAAAGAATGAGTTCAAATCGGATCCCCAGAGCTGTTTATAATTATATACCAAGAGGACGAAGATCTCTGGGCCGTCCTATGAAACGCTGGAGGGAAAATTTTCTGTAGGATCGTAACAGGCCTTGGCCTAATACTTGGAAGGAAGAAGAAGAATGTTTTAGGTATTTTTCAAACTGTCAATCTTTTGTCAAATCGTTAATGAATTACCTTTTCTTTTCTGTTCATTGAAATAAAAGTTGTTTTATTTGGAATTGTAAAAGTTGTCATTTTATTGGATGTTATTTAAAGTCAAGAAATGTCAGTCTCAAGTCATTCTTGTCATAATGTGTTCACCGGTTGATTTCCTTCAAGTCGTCTGAAATCGATATATTGACTTCATTTTGACGACCTACATCTAACAGGCTATTTTTCGACTTTATAACTTATTTATGCTTTTTCATCTATTATAACTAACTCACTAAGCACTATCGACTCCGAAGGTTCCTGGTCGCTCGGACATAAGCTGTCCTTGCATCCATATCTATCTATCTATCTTCGGGTTTTTACAACTCCTGCCGTCTTCCCGTGCCAAACCTCCAAAGCCTACGGTTGATTGATTTGGTCTTTTAGCATTTTGTTTTTTTTTTCTAATGTGTGGGGAGCTGGCCCACAGCATAAACCCCCAACCAGGAGGACCAGGAAAAGTTCTGTCTGGGTTTTCCTCCCATAGCCTTTGAAGATCCCTCTTCACCGCAAGGCAGCGTTTCTCTATTTCCCTTAGAGATAGGGTTGCCTCTTCCGCCAGATCCGCCGTGATGAAGGACTCCTTCTGCGCCGAATCTGCCGTTGAGGTCTTCACCGTAACCCTGGCTTACAGAGTACTATCAGTCGGAGCCAACTGAACCCTGGTTTTTTAACGAGGTTGTTACTCCTCCCCCTCCTCCTTTCTCATCCGGGCTTGGGACCGGCCATGCATCCATATAATGAGATAATATTATATAATTATCCCCAAATACTATTTCGTTGTAAGTAGGCCCTAATTCCGTCCGGTATTTTTCTCCTTAGGATTTTTTAGCATTGTATATTTTAAAGTTCTTAGGAAAATGTTTGGACCAAAGAGAGATGAACAGACAGGTGAATGGAGAAGACTACATAGCAATGACTTACTTTATAGGAAGCCAGATATAATAAGAACAGTTAAGTCTCGTAGACTGCGATGGTCAGGACATGTGGCACGAACGGGGAATGAAAGAAGTGTATGGAAACATCTTGTAGGAAAACCAGAGCGAAGACGCCCAGTTGGTAGACCAAGAATGAGGTGGGAAAATAACATTAACTATGATTTGAGGAAGTAGATTATACAGGGAATGATTGGAAAACATTAGCTCAGGATAGGGATATATGAAGAGCTTATGTCCGTGCGGTCATGAACCTACGGGTTCGATAATGTCAGTGAGACTGCGATGGGCAGGACATACGGCAGGAATGAGGAATGAAGGAGTTACACGAAACTCCTTCTAGGAACACCAGATGGATAGCGATAGTAAGTAGACCAAGAATGAGGTGGGAGAATAACATTAAGCACGATTTGAGAGAAGTAAATTATACAGCTAAGATTGGAAAATGTTAGCTCCGAACAGAGATGTATGGAGAGCGTTTGTATGAGCGGCCTTGAACCTACGGGTTCGATAGTGCTAGACAGTTAGTTTATTATTATTATTATTTTTCACTCCAGGGATTAGGCAATTGCCCGTTCCGACTTCATAATGCATCAGCCCAACGTCTTCTAGGTCTTCCAACATCACGTCTTCCTCTTGCTTGATAATTTCTTGCTAACAATGGATATCTCTCCTTACTCATTCCATCCATGTGATCAATCAATTTCTGTATGTAATTCGTGACTTTATCCAATAAAGGCTGTACTTTCAATTCTTCTCTTATATCCTCATTTCTTATTCTATCAAGTCTTGTACATCCTTTTACTTGTCTTAGGAACCTCATCTCCGCCGTCTGTATTCTATCCTTCTGTCTTTTCACTGGAGCCCAAGTTTCACATCCATACAATATTGTGGGAACCGCCATAACATTAAACATTTTTATCTTGGTTTCTTTTCTAATTTTATTTTTGAATGTTCTCAGTATTGTTCCACACACCGTCTGAAATTTATTTATTTTGGAGTCAATATCTCTTTCCACATTTTTTTTTCAACTTGCATAATTTCCCTTATTGTGCTGTTTCTGATACTTATATATACTGAGATTATAAATCCCAATTTCATTTCTGAGGGTATTGTTCCTCCTGTAAGAATATTTGTATATAATTTCATAAGCAATTTCATCACTTTTCGTTCTCCATATTTTAATAACTCTAGATTAATTCCATCAGGTCCACTGGCTTTCCCATTTTTCCGTTCATGGATACGTGCTGCCACTTCATCCTGAGATATTTCCCAATCTATATCCTTATGAATAATAATAATAATAATAATAATAATAATAATAATAATAATAATAATAATAATAATAATAATAATAATAATAATAATAATAATAATAATAATAATAATAATAATAATAATACACTAATATTAGCCTCATGGACATTATACATTTTTATATTATTATTATCATTATTATTATTATTATTATTATTATTATTATTATTGCTATATATGTCCTTTATTCATGAGCATTTTCAAGTTTGGTTGTTTTAATAATAAAAAGTTCATCAGTGGAAACGTTTGCCATTTGAATGCGGATTTGATCCAAAAACTTATTGAGAATTATAACATGTACGCTACCTCTACTACATCAAGCTGCTTATATACTTGCTTCATGCTTCAATCACAATTTGAGTACAAGATGGCACCACAATCTGGTACTTGACATCCCACATCAGAGAACTTCCGACAATTCTAATTCCTATACAGTATCCAGTCTCTGAAACTCCCTACCACAAGATATTAGAAACTTCCTAACATTAGCTTCTTGCAAAATACATTTAAATATATTTCCTTCGTAATTATTTTGACTTCAACTATTTAACATTTATTTTGACATAAGATCATGGAAACAAATGACGACAGGGGGTATTAACTTAGGAAATAGAGAAATAAAAACAGTAGCCTTTGCAGATGACCAGATTTTAATAGCAAAAAACAGAAGATGAATTACAAAGAATGTTATATAAACTAAATGAAATATAAAAAATGCAACATGGAAATATCATCAGAAAAATAAAAAACAATGCCCTTCTAGGGCGCTCATCCAGTTCGGACAAAGATAATATTAGAAAATAAACCAATAGAACAAGTGGTAAGATATAACTTCCTAGGTTCCGAAATATCATACACAGCGTAAAGAGATATAAATAACAAACTAAATAAGTTCAATTATATAACATGAACACTAAAAAGAACTTTGAAAAATAAAGCCAGGAAAGACTCTATAATGAAATTATACAAGACAATGCCAGTGCCTATTATTACTTATGGATCCGAAACATGGACAGTGACAACACAACAATCTGCCAGAATACAAGCTGCTGAAATGAAATTCCTTAGACCAATAGCAGGATATCAAAGAATAGACAAAAAAACATAACACAGAAATATCACAACAACTAAAAGTAGAGGAATTAAACACAACAATAGAGAAATACAGAACAAACTGGAAAGAACACTTGGTAAGGATGACAGAATAGAATACCAAAAGCAGCATCCACCACGAGGAAGAAGTTTTAGGAAGACCAGAGAAAAGATGGAAACAACAGCAATTTGAAGCCGAGACAGGCTAGTAAATAAGCCTAAACCGTGACGAAGAAAAATATTATTTAATTTCAGTTATTTTCTATATATCATGATCAGCAGGGACCTGAAAGACGAAAATGCTGATGATAGAAATCTGAAGCGGAGCAAAATACATTTGTGCCGAAGGATAACTAAAGTAAGGTAGAGAAAATCTAATATATAAAAATTAATGTTTGTTTGTTTGTTTGTTCGTACTTAATGCGCGGCCATACCGTTGATCCGATTGTGATGGGGTTAGATTCCCGGGATGAACATAGGCTATAAGAGAGTTGTGACACTCAAATCCTACACCCTCAAAATCGTCTTTTGTAGTCAAAAACGTGAAAAAAGTAGCTCTTTGGATGCTTAAATAGCTTACGCTGCCTAAACCATAACAAATACACCAAATTAATGTAGGACAGAATTGAATATCTCAAAAAACTCTACAAAAAAGTCGGCGACAGCATATGTTTATCTCTTACGGATAACTCACAATAACCATTTTTGTCTTTCATTGATGCCAAGAGAATAATGCCCATTCGGGTGAACCTTTCATCTTTATTATTGATATCAAGAGTGCCACGCAGTAGCAGAGTGGTTAAAGCAAGACTACGGGACTTACGCTAGTAGTTAATAAAGAAGTACTATTATTTTAATACATAGGATTCATTATGACATTATTGTCCTTCTGCTAAAACTTAACATTTTTTAACATTAGATAGGGTAGAAATCTGCAGCAATGTTTACTATAATGTTTTAAATCCTGTTTCCTACAGGTGATGGGAAATAACGGCGCATCTAATAAGGAAGCCACGCTTTATCCCCACAACTTCCTCTTCCGGTCATTCTTTGTTATAAAACCGTGAAACTCTAAATCGGGGAATTCCATTTGCTCACGGTGAGAAGTGTAATTTTCTTCATTATGTACGGTTTTTTTTAAATTTAATTCAACCATGTAACATTTTTGTCTCCATTTTATTTCCCCCGACGTTTTAAATTATATTATTATTATTATTATTATTATTATTATTATTATTATTATTATTATTATTATTATTATTATTATTACCTCAGGGGTCCTCATCTAGGGGATATGTGGATGGCGACCACAAGGTGCCCAAGCTGAGCAAAACATGTGTTTTTCGACCCCGACGCTATTAGGGCATCCGAGGGCTAGGGAGTCTTTCCTTTCTACTATTTCTTCTTTCATTTATTTTCTTTTCTTATCCAGAAAAGCCTGACCAGAGGCTATAAGATGGCAGCCCCATCACTGGTCTTGCCTTCCTTTGGCCAGCAACCAATCGAAGGGACTATTATTATGCTTTCAAGTCTTATACGAGAATTTCCCGGAAGAATTAAACACCATCTAGAAAGAATGAGTTCAAATCGGATCTCCAAAGCTGTTTATAATTATATACCAAGAGGTCTCCGGGCCGTCCTATTAAACTGGAGGGAAAATTTTCTATAGGATCGTAACAGGCCTTGGCCTAATAGTTGGAAGGAAGAGTATTATTATTATTATTATTATTATTATTACTATTATTATTATTATTATTATTTATTATTGATCCATCACGGTTTTGATCTGTTCCGATTTCTATAGTTGGGTGATCCATCTTTTACTGGTCTTCCTCGGTTTCTGTATCCTTATGGGTTATAATTCAAAACTTAGGAGGTGCCATTCTTTAAAGCTGAATTTCTCAATCTGGAACGGTATTTATTACGGTAGCAATCCAAATTTTCATAACGCTGGGCACTGGTCGAAATTTCATGAGGAACTGGTACAACTGCATAGCTAAAAAAAAAGACACTTGCTTTTAACCGCTCGGCTACAACGTGAGATACTAGACTCATAATCATCATCATCAACAACAAGGATTAAGCCCAGTGTTCTGTTCCGATCTCATTATAGGTCGAATTGGTCCTTCCATCTCTTCAATGGTCTTCCCAACAATCTTCTCTGGTTTATAATTATACATTATTCTTGGTATGCGCTGTTCATTCATTCGTAATACGTGCTGAAGATAAGCATTTTGATAGTATTCTTTCTTTTCTTATTCTTTCACAGAGATTAAATATATTAAGTTCTGTTCTTATATCTTCGTTTTTCTTTTTATCGGTCCTTTGGTATCCTGCTATTGCTCTCAACATCTTCATTTCTGCAGACTCCTAAATTATTAAATAAAGATGTGCTAGACAGAGTGAGTGAAGGAAGAACAATGCTGGAGTTCATAAAGAAGAGGAAAATAAATTGGATTGGCCACTGGCTAAGAAGAAACTGCCTGCTGACGGATGCCCTAGAAGGAATGGTCAACGGAAAGAAAGTTAGAGGCAGAAAAAGACATCAAATGATAGACAATATTAAAATAAATGGTTTGTATGCAGATACAAAAAGGAAAGCTGAGTCAAGGAAAGAGTGGAAAATGCTGAGTTTGCATTGAAAGATCTGCTCCTGAGCAGAACACTATATATGCATGTATCACTTATTTTAGCCCTCCATATCCTTTTCTTCTTCGGCTTTCCCCCACTTATAGGTTTGCCGTCTTCAGTTTCCATTTAGCTCTATCATTCCAATCTCCCTCTTCCAAATTCCTATCATCCATTATAGTTCTGACGTAGGTTTTCCATTTCCATCTTGGTCTGCCACGTTTATTTCTTCCAGGGGGTGACCATTGGTATATATTTTTTGGTCCTCTTTTCATTTTCCATTCTTTGTACATGACCATACCATTTAAGAGTTTGATTTTCAATCCTCTTAACAGATGTGGTGACATTCATTTATTTCCTTTTGTGGTAAAAAAAAATATTATGTGATCTTGAGTTTAAAATCCCTCTCCCGACAGGTGTCCCTGTAGGACCCGTTGGGCATGTAAAGAGGGAGATAATGACTAAGAAAAGGAACAGCATTTTCTTAAACTCCGGGTTTATAAAACATAAGGATTTAACAAAAATGGCGTTCGTTTTGATAATATGACCCATATATAAGACCGCGTTTATAGCTTTGGGAATAAAAAAAGTTTCTTTTTTTTAACTCCCTCAGGATTGTGCGTGGATACAATATCTCTCAGTTGTAACCAACGCAACCCGCATCTTAGATTCAGCGACTCAGAAAAAAAGTGTACAATGTTCCTCGCCTGTTGAAGATAGAGTAATAGCATCTCTTAGAGCAGGGATGCACACTGTTTTTTATCGCGGGCCAAATGGAAAAAAACAAGGCGAAGGCCGCGGCCCTACTAAAGATTTTCTTGGATGATTGTTATTATTATTATTATTATTATTATTGTTCTTGGCACGCCGTAGCATAGTGGTTAAGGCACTGCGCTACAAGCCAGAAGATCGAGGGTTCGAGTCCCGGTGGAGTCAGTATTTTTAAATTGATCCAAACCGTCTGGGGGCACTATGGCCTGGGGTCGACTCAGCCTCTAACAGAAACGTACCAGACGCCTGTTCTGGGGGTAAAGGCGGCCGTCACGCAGGGCTGACATCAAGTGCCGATTGCCCAGAAAATGTGGGAGCCTTAACCTCCTACTACCCCAAGGGCTTCTTGAAGCCTGTAGTGGGATCACTTATTATTATTGTTCTTATTATAGTGGGTTATTATTTTATTATTTTTATTAATATTATTATTATTATTATTATTATTATTATTATTCTCCAAGTGAATACATTCAACTATTTAAGAATCTTATGATGTGAAGGAGAATAGGATACGATCAACAAGTTAAATAACTTTACAAAAATAACAGAAGTAATAAATAATGTTAAAAATCATCGGAGAACATATTGTTTAAATAACTCACCTCATAGGATTCATGCTTCCATGATATCGCGATTTCAAACATAATCATGTTCATCGTCAGCCATAACTCCGACTGTTGAAATTCTTCGGCCGTCAACTATTCTATTGTCGCCATCTTCAGTGCTGCTATCTATGGTTGAATTTATGAGCTTCGAAATCAATGTAATTTCGTTAGGGATATCAAAATTCATTGATCTATTTTTGTTTTTCTGAATGTATATTTTTTTCCCAAACTGTCAATTCCAAAGGTTTCTCTACTTGTTTTAAAAGTTTAGCTTCTCTTCCAATTTTATGATGTTCTAATAAACTATGTGCAGCAATTGCAGATTTTTCAATTTCACAATTTTTAATATTTCTGAAATGTTCTTTTGTCCGAATTTCCAAATTCCTTTTTGTTTTTCCTATATAAACTTTATTGCAAAACTTTTAAAACAAGTAGAGAAACCTTTGGAATTGACACTTTGGGAAAAAATATACATTCAGAAAAACAAAAATAGATCAATGAATTTTGATATCCCTAACGAAATTACATTGATTTCGAAGTTCATAAATTCAACCATAGATAGCAGCACTGAAGATGGCGACAATAGAATAGTTGACGGCCGAAGAATTTCAACAGTCGGAGTTATGGCTGACGATGAACATGACTATGTTTGAAATCGCGATATCATGGAAGCATGAATCCTATGAGGTGAGTTATTTAAACAATATGTTCTCCGATGATTTTTAATGATTATACCTCATAATGTTTACTTCCCAACATTAATTAAATATAATAAATAATGTATTTAAACCAAATACAATGTTAAAGAAAAAAACAATTAAATTATACAATACACTGGCGATTTCTACTCTTCTATTATCGCCGCTGTCCGTTTATATAAAGCGGGTGCCGCGCGACAATGCTTGACAATGATTAACATGCAGAATTATTATAGTGGCGGTAGTCGGCATCTTTATATTTAATTATATATAACAGCTGCGGGGAAACAAAGCGAGCCGCTGGACAACCATCATAGCGAGGCTATAATTGAATGTATTGTAAGCCTATGTTTTACGTTTACAGAGATTTAGGCGCTCTCCCCCTACAGGGAAGAATTTGAACCATACTAATTTAGTTACACTTGTTTTCGTATAGATGTCATTTTGAGTGGTCCGTGGTCAGCGTTCCGCCTCATACTGACATCTAGGAAACCAAGGTAGTACTAGGACGGGAAAATTCGGTAAATTTTGCTTAGAGGCCTTTTCATTCAGGCTTAAGGATTTTTTACGAGCCTGAAAATCTTCAGACTCGGGACCCACGGCTTAAAGTCCCTCCTGGAGGACATGCTCCTTGGATTTTTCCGTCCTAAAAAATCCATCGACCACGGCCGGGTTTGAACCCGCGACCCTCGGGACCAGAGGCAAGGAGCATAACCACTAGTCCACCGCGGCTGATCAGTGAGGCTATAATACATGCCAGTAAATCAATCATGCACTATCAGACCAGCTGACGCCTCAACAAAATAAGACAAACGGATATGAGGTGTATGCGTAAAAGAGCCGGATGCAAATGGTCGGACCATAAAACTAATGCAGAAATAAACTAACTAAAAATTACTCCGGTATTAGAAAAAAAACAGAAAATTATAAAACTGAGTGGTTGGTATAATAGCAAATGACAGACTACAGAAAAGTCACGAAGTCTTTACAGACCGATTCGGAAAAGACGAGGACGTCCAATGAAGTAACTTCAGAACTAAACCCAAAGTAGGGCAGGAACAAGCTAACAAGTCCTTGAAAGGACGAGCGGTCAGCTCAGTGCCAGGGCCACCTCCTAGACAACACGGACATTTAAGACAAAACATCATTCACTCACACATTCTAACTAACAAGGCGATATGGATGTTTGTGATGGACAGATGAAACCTTAAAGTTTTCCGATATTTGTCTTGCAGTTGGAAAAAAAATCCGTCACCCAATTAAACATATCCCGACCGACGATCGAGCCGGGCCCACTGTGTACAAGGTATTGATATATATATATATATATATATCCATCCATAGTAATTCTGCCCGCAGGTCCTTCACTGCAATCATAGCAATTTCATGCAATGCTTGCAGCTTTACTAAGGAGTTGTGTAGGTGTGGTAGCTTTCCGTTGCTTTCCACCCTATATACAATTTCAGCAGAGCCTGTTAAGAATGCTAGAAAAAATCTAATTGAAATTGAGACAAATAATCAGTCGAAACCTCTGAAATATTAGTTGTCAGAATTTTGTACAAGGGGTGTCGCATAGGATATGACAGGGGGCCGTGTTCTGACCTGAGATAGTAGTTTGGACACCCGCGTCTTAGAGCGATTGAAAATATCATCCCCTTTAGTTTTCACTTTGCTTCCTTATTTGACGTAGAAAATACAGAGTCGTGGTGATTCTATCAAGGATAAAAGAGAGACGAATCTGTTGCTAGGCAACAAGACGTTGCAGGGGGTTAATCAAAGCAACTGATAGTCCATCTATTGACTGAGAGCCAGATACTGATTAGTAAGGAGGGTGATACACTAGCGACATCTGGTCTAACACCTTCACTTTGTGACGAGAGCTTCAGGCAATAGAAACCCCGCTACTATACGAGCCAAGAATTAATTCTAGGGGATTCAGAATGTCCTATATACGTGATATTAAACACTACTTCTCAAATAACAGATTTACACACGCACACACACACACACACACACACACACACACACACACACACATACATACAGTAAAACTTGTTCAAATATTTTTTTCCAAATTAGACAACATTCCGCGTTATAAAAAAAAAACAAATATTAAGCTGCACCGTGCCTTCTGTTACCATTCTTGTGCCGCGCGCTATGCTATCATTTTTGCAAGCACTCGCATGTGCGTGCGTGAACGTACCAATCTTTTATAATTACCTTGAGTTTGAAAGTATTGAGTGCCTATATCAACATTCCTTTGCCGGGCCCATAGAAGGCAAAGATTAATCCCCCTTCCTTTGTAAATTATTAAACATATAGTACTGCATGGTAAACAGTATTATAATCGTGGAAGCTGGAAGGAAAAAGGGGATTAAATTGGCTTGAGAAAGCTTTAGAATATAAATCAATACCAAACATGACTAGCTACGCAATTAGTAGACATAAGTTAACTAAAGTAATGTAACTTTAATTAGAGTCATAGGCCAGATAAGTGAAATACAAATATAACAAAAATTTATCTTCTTGACCAAAGAAAAGACATGAATGAAATAATATATATATATCCGATCCGATTGAGGGTCTTTCCACTTTTCAGCGGTTGCCCTTTTACCAGCCGTCTGCTGGCCCTTCACATCCACGTGTGTCAATCACAGAGGAAGATGATCAACAGCCAATGTAGGGGTGACATGTGGTTAGCATGCCGAGTCCCCCAGCCGTTATAGCTGGTTCCTCAATCTGGAGCCGCTACTTATTGTAGCTACCCAATTGTCTCACGATGCTGGGTGGGCACCGGTCCCATACTGGCCGAAATATCATGAGAAAATTTCTTCCCCCATGGAGACTCGAACCAGCGCAAGTCCCGTAGCTCTGCGCCAAGGCTTCCTACCTTAACCGCTCGGCTACGGCGCGGAACATTATATATATCGGTCATCAAAAGAAAAAAGCCGATAACAATAATGATAAACATACATACATACATACATACATACATACATACATACATACATACATACATACATACATACATACATATACTCAATCCAGTCCCGCCTAGAGTTAGGGTTAACAGTCCTAGTAGCCCTACCCTGGCTCATGGGACCGATTAAACCAAACAGCTCCTTCGAGCTACTATCGACTTGACCCCGACGAAACCAAAGTTGATGATGACCCTGATGTTCACGTGCACAGCTTATTTGAGGACTTCGCTAGCAAGGGGAAGATGCGCAGTAACACGCAGCGCATAAAGAAGGAAGGGGGGGTACATAGGAGAGGACAACGAAGATAGGAATTTGGCACTGTTCTGTAAGATCACAGAAGAGGGAAGACACGATAACGTAGTAGTTACGTAGTCTTACGTACCGAAAAGGTGATTTCGGTTCAAACCAATCTTAGATTATAGAGCACCGTATATGTATTTTTATATATATTGCATTAATTGTAGTTTCCCTGCCGTTGAAAGTTAAGTATAGTATATACGAGCAACTGCGACGGTAACGCGTGAAAAAAAAAGTCCCGTTTCGTCAGCGTTAAAAATGCCTCTTAGGCGCGTATCCTTAAATTAAAGTTTCGGTTTCCACTCACTAACTATACTTTCGTCCACATCCTTTGATTCCCCACAAATTTCATTCCACACTACATTGTGTCGTCTTTTAAAATTGTCCATAGCCAACCTGAAGATGCCTTGAAATAGTTATTCCCTAGGGGTAGAGCAAACAGCTAGAGTTTGATTTTCGAGAATTTCATTTTTAACGATTTCCTTGCATCCATCCATTCATTAATTTTTTTATGTTTTAAAATCTCATAAACTTGGGATTTTCCACATTTAAATTTAGTCGTTATTTCGCGTACTGAGAGTTTGTTTTTCTTTATCTTCAATCACTTTCACTTTTTCGTTTAATGACAATGATACATACGATTTAGCCATCTTTATTCCGTAAATTCAGAACGGTCACCACTGAAAGATACGTTCATAATCGGTCTCAGATTTTAAACTAATTTAAGATTTTACATTGCACTGGTTATTTGTAAGACAGATGTCACACGCCAAATTTTTGTTAAACAAACCTGTATTTCGCAAAACGAGTGTGCAGTGAGGCCGAAGATAATTTCTAGATACAGGTAGAAAATCTACTTCACCCAGTGGCAGGAATCATCACACATTGTTAACTCGTCTAACGGGAATTGAATGAAGTGGAAACTAATTTATTTTTCCTCTATATATCCGCCTTATAAACATTTCTTTACATGGTTTGTGTAGAAATATCCTTCCCTTTCCGTGTTGGACAGATTTCGTTTTATGCAAAATAAATACACGTAAAATTACTATTATTTTGCTGGGACCAATAAATTTGTTCACATTGGACAGATTTCCGCATTATTCATGTTCTGCTTTAAACACGTTTATATATATATATATATATATATATATGATATGATATGAAAAGAAAAAAGAATGCTTGAGTCGGGATTTGAACTCGAGTCTCTAAAGTCTGTACCTTTAGCGCTCTAACCAACTGAGCTACCCAAGAATTCCAAGACAAACATACAATTTTCTTATACATGTAGTATTCTCAATTCACACAAGAGGTAGTGGAAATATCATTCAACTGCCATCTAGCGGCTAACCTAACAGTTAAGCAAATTATTAAAGAGAATATTTACTTTATAGCAGTAACGCTTGTATATATAGATATTATAAATATATTTTTGACATTTGGCAATGAAAGCAAATATGATATGAAAAGAAAAAAGAATGCTTGAGTCGGAATTTGAACTCGAGTCTCTAAAGTCTGTACCTTTAGCGCTCTAACCAACTGAGCTACCCAAGAATTCCAAGACAAACATACAATTTTCTTATAAATGTAGTATTCTCATATATATATATATATATATATATATATATATATATATATATATATATATATATGGTATGATAAGAAAAATAAATGCCTGAACGGAATTCGAACCCGGATCTCTGAGTCTGTACCTCAGTGTGATATTCATTACACCACCAGGCGAATCCAATTCGAACATTTATTTTTTTCTTATATATGTATTATATTCTCCATTATTACTAGATGTCGCGAGAACTCGGCCTTCACTGCCATCTAGTAGCTGACTATAACAAGTAAGCAAATTAAAGAGAACATTTTTACTTTATAGCAGTGACGCTTTATCGATGTTATAATTAAATTTTTGACATTGAGCAATGCAAGCTTAATATGGTATGATAAGAAAAAAAATATATATATATAGCAACAGGTAAAACCTAGCTGGACATTTGCAGCATGTAAAGACGCTTTCTTTTTAAGGCGAATTGAGGCCCCATTTTTGAAAACGTAAATTAAAATACATGTTCTACTAGTTATGTTTCTTGCCTCGATGGATTTTTATGGTGGAAAAATGCAAGGAACCAGTCTTTCCCGATCTTCTTGCCATAAATGAAATACAAAAATGGCTATTGTGAGTTATCCGCAAAAGATAAACATATGCTGTCGCGGGCTTTTTTCTAGATTTTTTTTGAGATATTCAATTCTGTGTAAATTAATTTTGTGTATTAGCTGTGGATTAGGCAGCGTAAGCCACTTAAGGGTAAACAAGGGACTTTTCACGTTTTTCACTCCAAAGGGTGTTTTTAAGGGTGTAGGAGTTGACCATCACAACTATCTTATAGCCTATGTTCATTCCGGGAATCTCCTGAACATTTTGCAAAAAAAAACCATCATAATCGGATCAACGGTATGGCTGTGCATAAAGTACGAACAAACAAATAAATAAACAAACAAACAAATAAACAAAAAATAATTTTTATAAATTAGATTTATTGTTATTGTTAAATTTTTGGAGCAGGTGAATAATTTTACATATCTAGGATGCAATATCTCATATGAAGAAGAAAAGGATGTAATTGCAAAAATATCTAAATTTTTAAGAATTTTAGGGTTAATAAATTCTATCTTCAAGCCACAGTTAGTCCAAAAGCATTCAAGACTGAAAGTGTATAAAACACTGGCTCTTCCAACTCTTTTGTATGGTAGCGAAGTATGGACGTTGAAACAGAAGGATATACAGAGACTTAGATCTGCTGAAATGAGATATCTTCGGAGGACTGCAGGATACACACTACTAGATGACAAAAAAAATGAAGACATCTTAGAAGAATTACACATGGAATCTTTAGAAAACAAAATTTCTGATTATAAGTCAAGATGGATGCAACATGTTCATCGAATGGAAGATCACAGAATACCCAAACAAATGTTAAGATATCAACCTGCAGGAAGAAGAAGACCAGGGCGTCCACTCAAAAGACTTCTGGATGGTGTTTCTCTTGAGGCCGAAACAGGTCAACAAATGGCCTAAATTCGTGAATGTACTATGATGATGATGATGATGTTGTTAAGAGGATTGAAAATCGAACACTTAAATGGTATGGCCATGTGCAAAGAATGGAAAATGAAAGATGGCCAAAAAATATACGCCAATGGTCACCCCCTGGAAGAAATAAACGTGGCAGACCAAGATGGAAATGGAAAACCTACGTCAGAACTATAATGGATGATAGGAATTTGGAAGAGGGAGATTGGAATGATAGAGATAAATGGAAACTGAAGACGGCAAACCTATAAGTGGGGGAAAGCCGAAGAAGAAGAAGATTTGTGCATTACTTCTATTTTCGTAGAAATTTTTCATCAAAATAGGTTCAGTCGTTTAAGAGGAATTCAGTGACCAACACAGGTATAGAAAAATTATATATGTAAAGAGAGGCCTATTGAATTCTAGGGATTTGAAACTGTATCTGGTAGAATAAGTATAACGTGATTGGATGAATCACCTGCACGTATGGGATAATGAGATCATTTCATGCAGTTTCAAGTTCACGGACAGATGACTTAGTGTTCTCGGTTCACTGAGTCGCGCAATTCATTCATAAACCACCCGCAGAATCACGTGACATCGTAATAGGTTCTCTACTCCCACACACACAATATTACCATGTTAAACTGAAACACTTGGTCACTTTTTAAAGCCCACTCCAGCAAAATTAAATTATTGTAATAAAACATCTTTAGAGAATGAGGAAGGTATTAATAAGCTGTTAGTTTATGCTATTTAACTCATGCCCCAAATGGGAGTCAATGACCAATCACGTTTCAATGATTTCTGTTTTACAACCAATCAGAGTCGTGTTTCACCAAATATGTATCAGTGTTATAATTACCATATTAAAGAAAGTTCCTCCTTTTTAATATTCTGAACAGGTCTGACCATCATTTCGCAGTGGCTGACCTATGAGAAATACGGCTACCAGATTGTATATATAGTGCATGAATGTCAACACATGCCGCATGCGGGAGTTAATATCAAAACATTTGTAGCAACTGATTATACCACCAAAAAAAGAAACCACTGTTTGCACTTTCTTAAATGTATTTTTTCCCAGGTAACAATCCAGAAAAATATAATTGTCATATTTACATCATACGACATCAGAAATGAATTAATATACAGTTTGATGTGTTTCATTTTTTCTCCACTAGAGAGCATTCTTACAATATTGCGTTCCTTTGGTAATAAATAGTATGATCTGGTTGCAGTGATAAACAAAAGAAGCAGTAGAAGCGTGTCTATCGTTTCTCATTTGTTTTCAAACATCGCCGTTTACATTAAATATATAAATATTTTAAAATAACTATAGTTAAATAATGATTTGTGAGTAAACAGCTTAATTTTATTCGTTAAATAGTCCTAACAAATGCCACTCTTGATTTCCAAATTCTCTAGATAAATTGGAAATCACTCGTGGCATTACTTATGATGATGAAGTACTATTGGCCGATAGCGAGGAGATAGTAAAGGACAACACACACACACACACACCACACACACACACACACACACACACACACACACACACACTATTGAGTAACACTAAGGAAATAGGACTAGAAGTAAATATCAATAAAACTAAATCATCATCATCATCATCTGCATTCATGGATTAGGTCTGTTGACCCGTTCCGACTTCATCCCATCTCTTTCTAGGTCTGCCCACATCTCGGGTGCATTTAGGTTTGTATTTTGAGACGAATATGATACGGCCCTAATAGTGATTAGTGGATATAAGAAATGAATAAATAATGAAGGAATAGAATATAGTTAAAAATAAATTAAGTTTCATGTTGGTAAATAGTTCTCACAAGAAGCGGTTGAAACTCTAAGTAAAAGAGGTCATAAACATGTAACTCCTCAAATTAGACCTGAAATGTTTAAGCTGGGTCTAGCATCAAAACTCACGTTTGGGAGAAATGTCAAACTCCAAATTTACAATCGCGAAAAGCCCAAGCTGGCAAACACTCCCTAGCCGTGAGAATAAAATCAAAAGGTAGGTGGTGGTTTAAATAAAATAGTTACGCCCTTGGATGACATGTGATTAAATATTCTAACCAATCAAAATGAGAGTTAGGGTATAGACCATATATGGGAATAATTGGTCCTGACTTCGATACGGAACTCATGAGGACAAAATTTAATACACTTACACTTCTACTCGACACTTAGAAGGAAGAAGATCTTGATTGTATAGTAAAAAAATATCTTGTAACAACGATTATGGACTTAGGAAAAATCTCCCGAACTCATATGTCATTTGCTAGTCCTCATTAGCGAAATATCGAAGGCCAGGGACAGAACAGTTTTATTTCACTGTGTAACGTTCATTTAAATTGGCAGAGATTAATTAAATAAAATAATTCAAATAATTAGTGATTGTCTGTTCCCACGCAATTCTCCCTCCGAACCCGTTATAGATAGCAGTCTCAGCGCTCACCCTGAAACAGGAACCGACTAGCTACCGAGGAAGGGCAAGTAACGATATACAATAAAATCAAAGTGAAACCCAAGTGGGATTAACAGCCACCTATAAAATACTGCCCCAATTTTGTTATTTGTTTCGGATATCTATCTTCATTCATTCTGTCTATGTGTTGCTTCCATTTTTGTCTATATGTATCTATTTTATCAGTTATTGCAAATATTTCAAGTTCCTGTCTTATTTCTGTGTTCTTGATTCTGTCTTCCTTAGTGCACCCTTTAACAGATCTCAAAAATTTCATTTCTGCCGCCGTTATCCTACTTAGATCTTGTTTTTTATGTATCCAGGCTTCTGAACCATAGAGCAGTACCGGTACTGCCAACATTTTATAAAATTTCAATTGGGTCTCTCTTGTTGTTTTGTTATTAAGTGTTCGTTTTATCGTACCACATATTCCCTGGAAATTTGCTATTTTTATTATTTATAATGATATGATGATGTTTTACAGTGGAGTAAGTCAGAAAGAAAGAGCGAAAGCAGGAGTGGCGATATTTGTGGATAAGAAATGGGGATCCAAAATAGACACGTATAATTGTATTAAAGAAAGAATAAAACTAAATATTTGGTCAAATCTCTAGCTTCCATTGGCTACTTATCCTCACTCCATCCATCCATCGTTCTCTAAACCTGCCTCTTCCATTTCTTCCAATAGCTTTCCAATTAAGGATCTTCTCTGTTATTCTCTCTTCTTGCATTGTTATGAGGTGTCCATACCATTTCAAACGTTTTTCCAATAAGTTTTTTTTTTCAACTACCATAATTTCCCTTATTGTGCTGTTTCTGACCTTATCATCATCATCACTCCAGGGATTAGGCAATTGCCCGTTCCGACTTCATAATGCATCAGCCCAACGTGTTCTAGGTCTTCCAACATCACGTCTTCCTCTTGCTTGATAATTTCTTGCTAACAATGGATATCTCTCCTTACTCATTCCATCCATGTGATCAATCCATTTCTGTCTGTAATTCGTGACTTTATCCAATAAAGGCTGTACTTTCAATTCTTCTCTTATATCCTCATTTCGCATTCTATCAAGTCTTGTACGTCCTTTTACTTGTCTTAGGAACCTCATCTCTGCCGTCTGTATTCTATCCTTCTGTCTTTTCACTGGAGCCCAAGTTTCACATCCATACAATATTGTGGGAACCGCCATAACATTATACATTTTTATCTTGGTTTCTTTTCTAATTTTATTTTTGAATGTTCTCTGTATTGTTCCACACAGCGTCTGAAATTTATTTATTTTGGAGTCAATATCTCTTTCCACATTGTAGCCAACTTCACAGCCCAAATATTTGAAACTTCTGACCTTATCCCTTCTTGAATTCATTTCTACTGCTAACTGCTAGTTGGCTTGTTTTCTACTTACTGTCCAGGGTTCCGATCCATATAATAAAATGCTTTGTAACACAACTTGAAATATAGTTTTCTTCGTTCTGTGTATTATATTTCTATTCCAAAGCACTGAGTTCATCAATAATTCTTTTTCCATCAGTAATAATAATAATAATGATAATAATAATAATAATAATAATATTTTCTTATAAATGTATATATTTCCCATATTGTGATTTCTATAGATCTTCCTAATACAGAACTCGCAATATGGGAAAAGATATACAATTATAAGAAAAAAAAATTATTATTATTAATATTATTATTATTATTATTATTATTATTATGTCCACCGCTGTGGTCTCGAGGTAGCGGGCTGCCTTGTCACGCAGCGGACCCGGGTTCGATTCCCGGTCGGGACAGGCTCCTGGGTGAGGTTTTTTCGGGGTTTTTCCTCACCTGTAAGACAAATGTTAGGAAGCTTAGGGTCCAACAGTCCCCGAAAATCATCCGGCCATCATCATCATCATTCATCGGTGTGGAAAGCAACGGGAAGCTACCACACCTATAATTTTCTAGTAAAGCTGCAAGCATAGCATGAAAATGATATGGTTGCAGTGAAAGACCTGCTCTCGGGCAGAATTACTATGGATGGATTATTATTATTTGTAAAGATTTGGGGTAATCTCAAATGCTCCATTCTGTTGATATAAAAGAACAACTCTGTCCTCAGATGTGTTCTGTTCGCAATGGAAATTATGATTAATTCTTAGGTCATTTGTTCATTTCTTAAGCAATTAAATTATATTTAGTCATAGATAATAAGGATGTAGGCCTACAGAAATAACGATGTGGGTGACAGCTGAATATGTAAGGCAGAATCCTTTCATATAAGTACCGTGTAGGGTTAAAAAAAGAAATAGAAGACAGTAGGCATCAAGATATGGAGGTTGACGTCATGGATTTGGAGGACTGCCGCGACAGAATATGCAGACCTAATAAAACCCCATGACAGATGTTCCTTTCAAAGCATGGGACAATACTCTTCTGACGTAAAGCAATATGTCTTCCTTTTCACACGAACGTCCTTGCCCCCCCTACACACACACACTATTTTGCAAGAATTCCATATCTGTTTAACACCTCGCACTTGACGTGTCGCCTCTATCGCACTTTTTATTGACGTTTTCGTTTATTTAGCCACTTTATTACACGACAAAAATATCGACATAGCCAGTATTTTATTTTATTTCATTTTATTTCATTTAAGTACAAAAACGAACGCAACTTTTACAAACAGAATAAATCATTAAACTGATTTAGACTTTGAAGGCTATCGTTATGTATTCCAAAATACATTTTTGCCCAATAGTGCGTTTTGCCGTACTTACAGCAATGGCGAACATGATTCAAAGTTCAACTTCCTGCATTTCGGGGTTGTCAACCTAAATAACTATACTGTAATATTACACATTACAAACCTCGTGCGGGAAGTAAAACCACTGCCCTTTATGTATACTACGTACAATGTATATACAAAAATATATCCAAAACGTAGTGTTAATATTCATTATACGAAACAAATCACTGCATTTTAAATGAACTGAACTTTATTTGAAACAATATAAAACAATAAATATCCTTGATTGGTGTCACGGCCTGCTGTCGTCTCAACTAATAAATATTGTGCAGGCTGTTAACGTTAGTCAGTTGTTTATAATGAACGCAAATATTGTTTATAATGAACGCAAATTTTGAACTTAACAAATTTACAGAAGAATATGGATTAAAGATATCTACAGAAAAAACAAAAATTATGGCATTTCAAGGTGTAGATCCTGTCAGAAGTAAAATTGTACTGAACAATAACATTTTGGAGCAGGTGAATAATTTTACATATCTAGGATGCAATATCTCATATGAAGAAGAAAAGGATGTAAATGCAAAAATATCTAAATTTTTAAGAATTTTAGGGTTAATAAAATCTATCTTCAAGCCACAGTTAGTCCAAAAGCATTCAAGACTATAAAACACTGGCTCTTCCAACACTTTTGTATGGTAGCGAAGTATGGACGTTGAAACAGAAGGATATACAGAGACTTAGATCTGCTGAAATGAGATATCTTCGGAGGACTGCAGGATAAACACTACTAGATCACAAAAAAATGAAGACATCTTAGAAGAATTACACATGGAAACTTTAGAAAACAAAATTTCTGATTATAAGTCAAGATGGATGCAACATGTTCATCGAATGGAAGATCACAAAATACCCAAACAAATGTTAAGATATCAACCTGCAGGAAGAAGAAGACCAGGACGTCCACTCAAAAGACTTCTGGATGGTGTTTCTCTTGAGGCCGAAACAGGTCAACAAATGGCCTAAATTCGTGAATGTACTATGATGATGATGATGAACGCAAATATTTGCAACAGAAATGCTATTATTTTATCATCATGTATTATTTTGAAAACACCATCGAGTAAAAAAATAATGTACAACGCACGTTTGTTAAGTGTTTTACAGAATCTCGGAAATTAAAAACCTCCCTATCGCTCAGTTTTTAATCATTTCCTCGCTTCTGCAAAAACCACTTCCCAACCCCGCATTGTAATATACTATTAACATTTTTTTTGTCAAACAGTTAAATTGTTTGCAGTCTATTCTTTCAGGTACATCAGAAGTGGATGCGTACACCATCTCGTGGTAAAACTCGATACTGAAGCCTGCTGTTCAGCACCAACAACGGTACTTCATAAATTGGTGTAAAATTGAAAGCTACATACATAAAAAGAGCAATGGGAGTATCAAAAACGACAAGAAGCCGTCTAGTGTACCTACTGGCAAGAGAGACTTTCCTTATCGAGGACTTAAAAACAGCATTCCTACTACCAACCACGGAACCCTATGAACATGCGCTACAAACACTGCAGGAAAAGAGAGGAAGTATGGCCGGAATTCTTCAGCACCGGAGCATCCCGTGCGCCTTCTAAAAAGGTCTTCCGGGGCGTGTTGTTTTAAAGTTTCTCGCTTAAAAGTCAGATTTTTTAAAAAGTATTTCAGGAACATGTTCTAAATCATTCTTCTTCTTCTTCTTCTTCTTCCTTCCAAGTATTAGGCCAAGGCCTGTTACGATCCTATAGAAAATTTTCCCTCCAGCGTTTCATAGGACGGCCCAGAGATCTTCGTCCTCTTGGTATATAATTATAAACAGCTTTCAGGATCCGATTTGAACTCATTCTTTCAAGATTGTGTTTCCAATTTATTTGGTGCTGTTTAATATATTCCAAAATTGGCGCAGTCTTCAATTCTTTCAAGATATCGGTGTTCCTTTTCCGATCCCATCTGGTGTAACCCGCTGTTCTGCGCATGAATCTCATTTCACAAGCCGCTATTCTGCTTTCATGTTGTCTTTTTAGCGTCCATGCTTCACTACCATAGGTCAACATTGGTCTAGCCAAACTGTTATATAAACGTAATCTGATGTTTTTTTTGTACAAGGGATGGTTTCATAACTTAATTAATAATTCCCAAACTTTTATTATAACTAGGAAATTTTCAAGGGATAAAAAAAACAGGATGAAAATCGTACAAATTATGTTTAAGAAAAAGAAGAAGAAGTTTCAATACTCTGTCTTACTATTTAAACGGTGATCCAATTTTAAATCTACGTTTCCTGCTTCTGGCTGCTGGTTATGAAAATAATTTATTTTTCGTTCTGTTGCAAGAAGCGAGAGTACAATGTAATTAATGATGCAAAAACGTGTAGCGTCAGTAAATCTCTCGTGGCGACATTAAGTTCACTCTCACTGAATTGTTAATAAGACATTTGCATAAAGAAATATAACTTTTAGATCACAATCTGGCATTTACCCTTTCTGCGACAGCAAAAAATCTTACAGTATTCATATTTTTCCGTAACAAATTTAAATTTCAGATATTTTTAGGAAGGTTCTAAAAATGAAAGAATTTCTTCATCGCCGCAGGCTATTTAATTTGGAATCAGTCATTTTACTTGTTATCTGTCAAAATCTTTAATCAACCCGTCTTTTTCAAATATTCTTAATAAACTTGTGTTTTTTTTTTTCTGTAGAGTTGACAACATAATATTGCTACGCAATGGTGGGCCGGCTTTTAAATTTCATATGATGCAGCGAGACTATGTAAGTGATTGATGAGTCAGGGAGCTTCTGATATAAAAAAAATGTTGATTGAAATTTAAAAAAAAAAATTCTTAGGGAAAAAACCTAAGGATAAAAATGCGCAAGAACTAACTTTTTTAATAAATAAAATGGGATCAAGTGTTATTCTTGCGTTAATATCATCCCAATTGCGTCTATGCATAGCTTTCTGGAAGAATCGTCCGCTTGATGATTCGATTCGAGAAAGATAAAGGTTTCCACATAGATGACCCACGCAAATAAAATTATGTGAATCGGTCGGTAATTAGTACTGGTCTGGTAGGTAATCAAGTAAAGCGAATGGTAAGTCAGTCTGTTGAACAAGAATACAGAGAAACTACATTCAGGAAGAAATTAACTTTAGTCATTCTGTGAAAATGCGAAGGGCTTAGAGAAGAACAATCATATATTGTACAGTGAATTATTTTGAAAAAATAAAGAAGAATGGATTTTTTGAGTAACACCGTGTGGAAATTACTTACTTACTCACTGGCACTATCGAACCGGTAGGTTCATGGCCGCGCGGACATAAGCTCTCCATACATCCCTATCCTCAGCCAATGCTTTCCAATCATTACCTGTATAATCTACTTCCCTCAAATCATAGTTAATGTTGTTCTCCCACCTCATTCTTGGTCTACCAACTGGGCGTTTTCCTTCTGGCTTTCCTACAAGAAGTTTCCATGCACGTCTTTCATTCCCCATACGCGCAACATGTCCTGCCCATCGCAGTCTACGAGACTTAACTGTTCTTATTATATCTGGCTTCCTATAAAGACCATGTAGTTCATTGTTATGTAGTCTTCTCCATTCACCTGTCTGTTCATCTCTCTTTGGTCCAAAAATTTTCCTAAGTACTTTATTCTCAAATACTCGTAATCTCCTTTCCTCCCTTAAAGTAAGAGTCCATGTTTCGCACCCATATAATATAACTGGTAGGATAATAGTTTTATATATTTTCAGCTTAACGTTTTTTGAAAGTAGTTGGGACATCAAAAGTCTCTGCAATGCATAATAGCATGCATTTCCAGAATTGAGCCTATGCTTAATTTCTTTGTGCATCTCATTCCTATTTGTGATTATTGTTCCTAGGTATTTGAATTCAGCCACTTCCTCAAAATTTCCCTCATTTGTCCTTAGCTGTCCATTTCCATTATATACTGAATTTATACGTGTGACCATATATTTAGTTTTACTGCTATTTACTTCCAGTCCTAATTTCTTAGTGTTACTCAATAGTGTGTGCGTGTTGTCCTTTAGTATCTCCTCGCTATCGGCCAACAATACTACATCATCAGCATAAACTAACAGCTTATTAATACCATTGAGTTGTAAGCCTTCCTCATTCTCTAAAGATTTAATGGCATGCTCTAGTACAAAATTAAATAGTAGAGGAGATAGTGGATCTCCTTGCTTCAACCCATTCCGGATTTCAAAAGTGTCTGAAAACTGTTTGCCACACGTGTGGAAATTAGTAAAGGTATTATATCTATTGAAACGTCATCGCTCATCGCTACAATACTGACAGCCATCAGCTTCTGAACAGAGCGTAGGTCTATACAGGGGATTTCTGTTACATTGTAAAGTACGTTTTTGCGCGATAGTGCGTTTTGTCTTACTTACCAGTAATGGCGAACATTATTGAAAGTTAAACTTCCTACATTAATTTCAACAAATTATTCTATGCAACCAAGACGTTTTCCAGTGCATCCAACATAGAGTATGTACTAGTTAAGTGTACACATATACTTCAATGCGGGTTTTTTCCTCACCTGTAAGGCAAATGTCAGGAAGCTTAGGGCCCAATGGTCCCCGAAAATCATCCGGCCATCATCATCATCATCATCATCATCACCATCATCCTTCACCGGTGTGGAAAGGAACGGGAAACTATCACACCTATAATTCCCTAGTAAAGCTGCAAGCATAGCATGAAAATGCTATGATTGCAATGAAAGACCTGCCCTCGGGCAGAATTACTATGGATGGATGGTATTTATCTCTTCTATTATAGGTCTATCATTATTTGTTACCATTTTACTTCCAATTTGGTTTCTTATTTTGATGAACATTGCCTTAGTTTTGAGGTAACATGTTCTCGGAGCATATATTTTGTCCTTTAGCTCGTTATTGAAACAAATTATCTCTTCTTTGCTTGTTTTTACTACTCAAACAAGGTAGGAAAAAATTAGAAGAATCTAGACGCTACCACGTCTTCATGCTACGTATGTAGTTAAATATCATAGAAAAATATATTGAAATAATCGTTAGAAAAATGTAAAAATTATTGTAAATGGTGGGAAATAATTTGAAGAATAAAACACTTTGACATGCGTATATGAAGGAATTTTCAAAAGTTGCGTCACAGGTTGCAAAGTTTAGTCTGCAATCAATTTTGTTAGGTTAGAAAGGGGGAAGATGATGCACATCCATTTCTTATAAACATGTTTGGGAATTTATTGCGAAGGTTGATCACATCGATTTCACACATATGCTTGCAATCTAGCGGAAGTTTCTTTAAGCGTTGGCGCATGCGCACTATGATTCTGTAGAACGGAAAAATTCTTTGGTGGAGGTAATCTAAACTTTTTCCACTAAGTCTTATAAAAAAGGTAAGTTATAGGTCAGATTGATATGGAATTCATGATAAAAAGGTTGAAAAACACATATGAATCATGGGGTCTCACAGTAAATTTACAAAAAACACAATATCTGGCAGTAAATAGCACTGAAAGAGAAAATTATAATTGGAGGAAGGAATCCAAATAATGCAAGTGAAAGAAACTAAATATTTGGGAATAATTACGGATAACATTGAAGGTATAGGCAAACAGAACATAAAACATAGAATTGAATTGAGTAGCAAAATAATATCATCGTTAATTTCCATATGGTGCATATTTGCAAAGACACAAAAATATATATTGGCAAAACATTGGTGGAATCTGTTGCAATGTACTACGAGAATAGACTAATAGCTCTAGAAATGGATTATTTACGCAGAAGTGCCAGAAAGTCAAAATTAGAACATGTCACAAATAAGGAAATTAGAAATATAATGGAAGCAGAAGAAAGCATAATTGAAAGAATTGAGGAGAAGGAATTAAAGTGGTTAGAACATGTTTTAAGAATGGAAGATGAACGATGGCCAAATCAACTATATCAATGGAATCCGACCAGAAGGAGGAAGAGAGGGAGACCGAAGTTAACATGGAAGGAAAACATGAAGACATTAATGCAAGCAAGAGGGCTAAGCATTGAAGATGCCCAAGACCGTAGGCTTTGGAGGTTTGGCACGGGAAGACGGCAGCAGCTGTACAAAACCAGAAGATAGATAGATTGAAGTTATAGTTCAGAAAATAAAAAGCTTCAGGAGTCACTGAAATCAGTTTTACTCCCATTGACTGTTCTTTGGCGAAATATTTGATTAGGTATAGCACCAGTTTGTTTATTAACAAGTTTCGATCTGATATTAAACGTGCCCATTAATTTATAACATCAAGGGCGGATGTTGGAGATCAAATACAACGCCAAACAAATCACAATAATTAATGAACGAATGTGATTTCAGTTAATAATTCAGTGAGCAGGAAATCGATACTGTTAACTGTTAATCCAGGAACATAAATTGGGAAGTTTGCAATATTCATCCACGTCATTATACTTGCAGACATTAATAATAAACTTGAGTTATCGCATGGGATTATGGGACACATTCGTGTCTATAAATTATCGTTTAATTCTATTTTCCTTTCAGTAACAACAATCCTATATAATTAGGGAGGTCATAAAGTTAATTGTTAGGATTTAACGAACTTCAGAATGATAATAAAATTAATATTAACGGCACCAACTCAAAATGTAACACATTCACAGCAAATCACAAATATTTAACATAAAACAAAGAATCATATAACTTTCTAGGACTATTTAACTCATGCCCCATATGGGATTCAATGACCAATCACGTTTCAATTAATTTTATGTTACGACCAATCACAGTCGTGTTTCACCTGGAATTTATCAAATAAGTTTATCATAAGTAATGCCACGAGGGATTTCCAAATAAATTCACGACTCACGAAGTGAGGAGTGAATTTATCTAGAGAATTTGGAAATCAAGAGAGGCATTTGTTAGGACTATTTAACGAAAAAAATTAAGCTCTTCACTAAAAAATAATTATTTGAATATAGTTACCGGTGTTTTAAAATGTTTATATAGTTAATGTAAACGGCAATGTTTGAAAACAAATTAGAAATGTGAGGTTATGTATATTCACTGCAACTCGATCACATTATTGCCAAATAGGATCGCAATATTGTAAGAATGCACTCTAGTGGAGAAATAATGAAACACATCAAACTATATATCATAATAAACATTACGGGTTATTCATTTATTTTTTAGTAAACAACTCAGTAAAATCAAGGAATATTTTCTTTATTTGCTATATTCAATGTATTTGTTGGAGAAAAATAATGCTTTGACCTGTTCAGAACATTAGAAAGGAGGAGCTTTCTTTATCACAAAAGCAGGAGCTGATAAAGAGAAATCGATAAAGAGCGAGATGAAACACGACTGTATTTGGTTGTAAAACAAAATTCATTGAAACGTGATTGGTCATTGACTAGTATTTGTGGCATGAGTTAAATAGTCATATTAAAGAAAGCTCCTCCTTTTTTTTAACATTCTGAACAGGCCAGAACATTATTTTGCAGTGACGGGCTCTCTAAGAAATACGTTGAATATATATATATATATATATATATATATATGGTATGATAAGAAAAATAAATGCCTGGACGGGATTCGAACCCGGATCTCTGAGTCTGTACCTCAGCGTGATATCCATTACACTACCAGGCGAATCCAATTCAAACACTTTTTTTTTCTTATATATGTATTATACTCTCCATTATTACTAGATGTCGCGAGAACACTGTCTTCACTGCCATCTAGTAGCTGACTATATCAAGTAAGCAAATTAAAGAGAATATTTATTTTACTTTATAGCAGTGACGCTTTATCGATGTTATAATTAAATCTTTAACATTGAGCAATACAAGCTTAATATGGTATGATAAGAAAAATAAATGCCTGGACGGGATTCGAACCCGGATCTCTGAGTCTGTACCTCAGCGTGATATCCATTACACTACCAGGCGAATCCAATTCAAACACTTTTTTTTTCTTATATATGTATTATACTCTCCATTATTACTAGATGTCGCGAGAACACTGTCTTCACTGCCATCTAGTAGCTGACTATATCAAGTAAGCAAATTAAAGAGAATATTTATTTTACTTTATAGCAGTGACGCTTTATCGATGTTATAATTAAATCTTTAACATTGAGCAATACAAGCTTAATATGGTATGATAAGAAAAATAAATGCCTGGACGGGATTCGAACCCGGATCTCTGAGTCTGTACCTCAGCGTGATATCCATTACACTGCCAGGCGAATCCAATTCAATTAATATATGTATATTAAGATGTAAGAATCATAGAACGCAAATGACCCCCAAATTGTATATATAGTGCACGAATGTAAGCAGATACTGCTTGCGGGATATAATAGAAAAACATTTCTAGCAATTGATTAAACCACAATAAAAAATAAATCACTGTTTGCACTTTCTTAAAGATATTATTAGAATGTTGATGTCATACCATATATACAGGATGTTGAAGTTCGGTAATTTTTGTTTAGTCCTTTTTATTCAGGCTTAAGGTTCTTTTACGAGCCTGAAAATATTCAAATTCGGGACCCGCGGCTTAATGTCCCTCCGGACGACTTCTTCCTTAGATTTTTTCATCTTAAAAAACATAATGATTCCGGGTGGGTTTGAACCTACGACTCTTGTGACCAGAGGCAAAGATCTTAACTACTAGCTCACCGCGGCCGACCCCCCCCCCCCTAACCCAAATGTAGAGTGATAAGGTTTCTACGGCTGAGCGCTCTTTCCCGATCCTAGTCCCCATTTATTTATATTCAATACATCTTCCAAATTCAGTCCTCTGGTTATCTATTTAGATCTCGGTCTTCGTCGCTTTACTTGCCAGGAAATTGCCAACTGAAGATATTCTTCGGACATCTATCATCCTTCATTATCATCATGTCACAACCATTTTTTTCGGAACCAAACTCGGCAAATGGTAATCAAGTTCCTTAACCACCAAAAGCGGACCTTTAAGAATAGAAGCTCACCTGAAACGAAAGTTAAAAAATTGGTATAACGGCCGCAATTTTCGAGTTTTCGCAACGAAACTCAGTATATACTCCTGGGATAAAACGAAGAAGGTGTTCTCTAAAAAAAAATCACGGGAATCCGACTATTAGAAGCTAGGATTTAACTGAATCCGAAATTTAAAAAAAAAAAATCCGTTCTTTGTTTTCACTGAGGTCCGACGCATTTAAACAACTTCTTCTTCCCTTCCAAGATTAGGTCAATGCGACGTGTTCCGGTCTCAGATCCATCGATTCCTTGGCCGTCCCAAAGACCTTTTTCCATGCGGACTGTAGATGTTGACCGTTTTGGGTAATCTTGTATTGTCCATTCTGTCTAAATGTTCTTTCCATGAGTATTTGTGCTCTTCTGCTTTATCGAGTATTGAAAACATCTCCAGTTCATTTCTTATTGATTCATTGTGTAATCTATCCATGCGTGTGCATCCCTTTACGGATCTTAAACATTTCATTTCAGTGGCCTGAATTTAAATAAGGCCTAACTGGTTCGAGATATTTGTGTTTCGCCATTTAAGGATTAACGAATGAAATATACATTCTGTAATTCAGCAAATCGGGTATAATTTGGACTTGCTGAGGAATTAACTTAGTTTACGCAATTCCTGCGTCACACATAATATATTATTTTAAAAATTTATCATAATATAACCACTGTCATAAACCTCTGTCTTTACCCTATGTAAGTCAATAGTGTAGGGAAGTGGGAAAATGACATATGCTCTTTTCTATAGAAAAAAGGGAATGAGATATGCGTTTATTGATTGCAAAAACCTGTGGAGTCGCCGTTGAATTATTTACTGAACCCGACTGGAAGCCTAGTTTCCATTGGTCGCTACTGGAAATACAAAAGTTTATGAGGGGGATACAGAAATCGATTCCAGTTGTCGATAGCCATTAAATGAAGCTAGCTAAACCATTACCTTGACTTCTTGGTTACCGGAAATGACGTTTCTGATCGCATCTTAATGTCTAGGGTAGGGCTGATGACGTATGCTCACTTACCTGCAAATGAGAGAACAAAATATAATCAATACAACCAATGAAATCATTGCCTGGGTTTGAGCATGCGTTAAATTAGGAACAATACACAGATTGACAAATGAAGATATGACTTTTATACAACACACAGAGTATCCTAATAACTGTAGATTAAATTGTGTTGGCAATACTGCTTTCCTTGTTTACTGTTTATATAGCAGTTAAATGCTATCGACCTCAACTAGGTTATATTTTTTAACTGTAGGCTTTTCAGAAACTAGCTTCCATCTTCAGTAGAAGGATGTGCGTTTTATTTTGCTGAAGATGGAAGCCTGCTCCTGAAAGGCCTACAGTTTAAAAAAATTGAATCTAGTTGAGGACGACAACTACGAATGTATTTATTTATTTATTTTAATATTATATTTTATAATAGTATAACCGTTAAGAAACGCGGGCATGGGTTACAATGGGGTAAAATTTTCCAGAGATAAAATTGTATCCCATTTGGATCTTGGGGGGAGGGAGACTACTTCATAGAACCCAATGGAAAAAGCTTAAACATAGGGACATGTTCCTAGGAACATGAAATATTAGGACATTATATAAAAGTGGAGTCCACCGCTGTGGTCTCGAGGTAGCGTGCCGCCTTGTCACGCAGCGGGCCCGGGTTCGATCCCCGGTCGGGGCAGTTTTTCTGGGTGAGGTTTTTATCGGGGTTTTTCCTCACCTGTAAGACAAACTTCAGGAAAACTTTATGGCCCAAACGGTCCCCGAAATCATATGATCATCATCATCATCCTTATCATCATCATCATCATTCTTCACTGGTGAGGAAAGCATCGGAAAGCTATCACACCTACAATTCCCTAGTAAAGCTGTAAAATATAACATGAAAATGCTATGATATGCAGTGAAAGACCTGCCCTCGGGCAGAATTACTATGGATGGATGGATATAGAAGTGGGGCACTAAAAATATTAACATGACTATTTAACTCATGCCCCAAATGGGACTCAATGACCAATCACGTTTCAATGATTTCTGTTCTACAACCAATCAGAGTCGTGTTTCACGAAATATTTATCAGTGTTATAATTACCATATTAAAGAAAGCTCCTCGTTTTTAATATTCTGAACAGGTCTGGACATTAGTTTGCAGTGACTGAGCGTGTGAGAAATACGGCTACCAGATTGTATATATAGTGCATGAATGTCAACACATGCCGCTTGCAGGAGTTAATATAAAAACATTTGTAGCAATTGATTATACCACCAAAAAAAGAAACCACTGTTTGCACTTTCTTAAATGTATTTTTTCCCAGGTAACAATCCAGAAAAACATAATTGTCATATTTACATCATACGACATCAGAAATGAATTAATATACAGTTTGATGTGTTTCATTTTTTCTCCACTAGAGAGCATTCTTACAATATTGCGTTCCTTTGGCAATAAATAATATGATCTGGTTGCAGTGATAAACAAAGGAAGCAGATGAAGCGTACCTATCGTTTCTCATTTGTTTTCAAACATCGCCGTTTACATTAAATATATAAATATTTTAAAATAACTATAGTTAAATAATGATTTGTAAGTAAACAGCTTAATTTTATTCGTTAAATAGTCCTAACAAATGCCACTCTTGATTTCCAAATTCTCTAGATAAATTCACTCCTCACGTAATTTGGAAATCACTCGTGGCATTACTTATGAAAATTGGATAATCATATTCTATTCATTAGATTTCATCTTCCCTCGTACTGGAATTGTCCTGAATGTATCTCTGCGTACATGTTGTCATGGTGATGTTTGGACAAGCGATCCTAAGAGCTGTACTGGCTGTAGTTTTGCTACTGGTAGGGCCTCCATTTCCAGGTCAAACGTGATGACCAGACAAAAAGAGACGCTCTGCCCACCAAATTGGAGGTTGGGCGTGGAGTTGACGAGTCCTTCCCTTAAAAAAATTAACTGTTGAGATCCGCAAAATTAAACCGGACTGAATCTCAGCAAGGATACAATACTGTGAATTAAAACTTAGAATGGAAATGGAAATGTATGAATGGAGGAAGGGGCGGGGTGGAGAAACACAGAATGGAGGCTTGCTGTTGGGGACAAAAACAAAAAAATCAATATGATAATTTTTAAAAATAGTTTTGAGCTCAAATAAAGAACCCATAATTTGAAGCCAAAGAACAACTTAGATTGTAAAAATTGATATTAATTTCGGTTCAAAATTCATTTAAATAAAAAAGTCACTGTGTGGGGATTCTTTATAACATGTGATGCGAAACATTTTTCTAAGTTGCAATCACACACCATGCGCATGCGCCAACAAACGGAAAGCGGTTTAGACTATGGAATCACGGGATGCAGCCAACATATACACGATATTTAACTAACCTAAAAGCTAACCTAACATAATTTAAGTACTCTAACCTATGAAAGACCAACCAAAAAGCTAACCTAACGCAACTTAAGTACTCTAATATGTGAAAGACCAACCTAAAAGCTAATCTAACGCAATTTAAGTACTCTTACCTGTGAAAGACCAACCTAAAAGCTAACCTGACACAATTAAAGTACTCTAACCTATGAAAGACCAACCTAAAAGCTAACCTAAAGTAATTTATGTACTCTAATCTGTGAAAGACCAACCTAAAAGCTAGCCTAAAAGAAATGAAGAAATTAAAATAGCAGTGTCATGTGTTGTAAAGAATGACCCATTGTATTTGTTATTATTCCACTTTAGCATTAAAATGATTAATGACAAAGTAAAATCGTATACGTAACACAAAACTTAGAATCTTGTATTGGAACATGGAATAGCTGATAATTAAAGAATACATAATAAACTCTCATTTGTATTGTTCATCCAATTATCCTTTCATCAGTCTGGTTTTTCACTTGTACAGCAATATTGCCTCAGGAATGAAATTCTCTGTATCGAACCACCTGTCATGTTATTAAAAATTACAATCCTGTGAAAAAAAGGTTGTTACAAATACAAAAATTGCAAATGGGTTTTGGATCATCTACAGAATACAGTAATACTTTTATTAAGGACGTTATACAGTATATAACAGTGTTCTTCAATACAATATAAGTTTATTCTTCTGTAAATCTTATTTTTGAGCACCATCCTATTATTTCTCCTGATTTCATTCATTGCCCTGGCCGTTGTTCTCTTCTTCATAATTTTCGGAGTTCTTCATTTCTTCAACAAACAGAAATTAGTTTTGTATTCACGTAGACTTTCACGGCCGGAGTTGCTATGATGATCTTGATGAAGATTTTCGGGCTGTAGGCCGTGGTCGTGAGGCTTGTAGTTCCCCGACGTTTCGCCAGAGACTGCGCCTGGCATCCTCAACACAACCCTTGAAGATGCCAGGCGCAGTCTCTGCCGAAACGTCGGGAAACTACAACCCTTGAGGATGCCAGGCGCAGTCTCTGCCGAAACGTCGGGAAACTACAACCCTTGAGGATGCCAGGCGCAGTCTCTGGCGAAACGTCGGGAAACTACAGCCCTTGAGGATGCCAGGCGCAGTCTCTGCCGAAACGTCGGGAAACTACAACCCTTGAGGATGCCAGGCGCAGTCTCTGCCGAAACGTCGGGAAACTACAACCCTTGAGGATGCCAGGCGCAGTCTCTGCCGAAACGTCGGGAAACTACAACCCTTGAGGATGCCAGGCGCAGTCTCTGCCGAAACGTCGGGAAACTACAACCCTTGAGGATGCCAGGCGCAGTCTCTGCCGAAACGTCGGGAAACTACAACCCTTGAGGATGCCAGGCGCAGTCTCTGGCGAAACGTCGGGGAACTACAACCCTTGAGGATGCCAGGCGCAGTCTCTGCCGAAACGTCGGGAAACTACAACCCTTGAGGATGCCAGGCGCAATCTCTGCCGAAACGTCGGGAAACTACAACCCTTGAGGATGCCAGGCGCAGTCTCTGCCGAAACGTCGGGAAACTACAACCCTTGAGGATGCCAGGCGCAGTCTCTGGCGAAACGTCGGGGAACTACAACCCTTGAGGATGCCAGGCGCAGTCTCTGGCGAAACGTCGGGGAACTACAACCCTTGAGGATGCCAGGCGCAGTCTCTGCCGAAACGTCGGGAAACTACAACCCTTGAGGATGCCAGGCGCAGTCTCTGGCGAAACGTCGGGGAACTACAACCCTTGAGGATGCCAGGCGCAGTCTCTGCCGAAACGTCGGGAAACTACAACCCTTGAGGATGCCAGGCGCAGTCTCTGCCGAAACGTCGGGAAACTACAACCCTTGAGGATGCCAGGCGCAGTCTCTGCCGAAACGTCGGGAAACTACAACCCTTGAGGATGCCAGGCGCAATCTCTGCCGAAACGTCGGGAAACTACAACCCTTGAGGATGCCAGGCGCAGTCTCTGCCGAACGTCGGGGAACTACAACCCTTGAGGATGCCAGGCGCAGTCTCTGGCGAAACGTCGGGGAACTACAACCCTTGAGGATGCCAGGCGCAGTCTCTGGCGAAACGTCGGGGAACTACAACCCTTGAGGATGCCAGGCGCAGTCTCTGCCGAAACGTCGGGAAACTACAACCCTTGAGGATGCCAGGCGCAATCTCTGCCGAAACGTCGGGAAACTACAACCCTTGAGGATGCCAGGCGCAGTCTTTGCCGAAACGTCGGGAAACTACAACCCTTGAGGATGCCAGGCGCAGTCTCTGGCGAAACGTCTGGGAACTACAAGCTTCACGACCACGGCCTACGGCCTGAAAATCTTCATCAACATCATCATAGAAATTAGTTTTATTTAATATCTGCAAGATGCTCTAAATTAGACAGGATCAGAAACCGTTATCCGAGGAGGGAAGAAAAAAAAAACTTTAACGAAACAATTACACATTGTTATCGATCCAAATTTTGAAATGTTATATTTTTGTGATAAGGTTAAGAAGTTGAACCTTTTGGAGACTGCGGAAATAAAAAAATTGAAAAGTAATAATAAACTGTTAAATTCTCAACTTGATTGAATGAATCGCCTTTGTTAAATTAAAAAAAATAAATAAATTATTGTTGTATTGTTGCTTAGATCAGTTGATATGTACTATAACACAATTCATAATTTGTTAACATGTCTGAAGAAGTTACAGTGTACCGAAACAGCTGTCACTGAATTATATCTTAATAAAGTGTAAAGTGATCCCACGACAGGCCTCAGGAGGCCCTTGGGGTAAATATGAAAATCAAATAAAACTAAGTTTTATTTTTATTTAATTAACAATTATACAATATGTGGGAAATAAACCATTACAACTAGTGAACAAGATGAATGATGATAGATTGCCAGTTAGGAACGGATTCCAAATCGGAGTAAAAGAAGAGAGAGACATAAGAAGACATGAAAATAACGAATTATCAAAATTATGAAGGACAGGGCTACCCATACCGGGCAGGTCGAAGGCGATAAGCCAGACAAAAAGGTAACTTGGTCGAAGAAATGACGATCTTTCACCGTAAAAATAGAACCGTCAAAAAAGTTGGACATGTATTCTATTGGGTAACATTTTCCGGAGGTAAAATAGTCCCCCCATTAGGTTCTCTGGGCGGGTCTACTTCAGGGAATCCATGGCAAAGGCTCAAACACAGGGACATGCTCCTAGGAACATAGAATGTTAGGGCATTATAAAATAGTGGGGTACTATATATACATTGTATGCATGCGAAACATGGACCCTTATATTATGAGAGGAAAAAATATTACGGGTATTTGAGAATAAAGTTCTTATACATTTTTTTGGACCAAACAGAGATGGAACAAATAGGCGAATGGAGAAGACTACATAACAGTGAGCTAGATGATCTATATAAGAAACCAGATGTAATAAGAACATTTAAGTCTCGTAGACTGCGATGGGAGGACATGTGGCACGATTTGGGAATCAAAGAGGGTATGGGGACTTCTTGTATAAAAACCAGAGGGAAAATACTCAGTTGGTAGAGCAAGAATGAGGTGGGAGAATAACATTAACCACGAATTGAGGGAAATAGATTATACAGGGGATGACTGGAAAAAATAGCTGATGACAGGGTTGATGGAGAGATTATATCCGCGCGGCCATCAATCTACGGATTCGGTAGTGCTAGTGAGTTAGTTAGGAAATATACTAAATTTTGAACAAACAATTTTGCCAGTTGTATCCTGGTTTATACCAAAGATACCCCTTGATGCCAATGATTCCCCCATTTTACAGTAAATGTATTTATCTCTTCTGTTATAGGCCGATAGCGAGGAGATACTAAACGACAACACGCACACACTATTGCGTAACACTAAGAAATTAGGACTGGAAGTAAATATCAATAAAACCAAATATATGGTCACACATAGAAATGCATTATATAATGGAAATGGACAGCTAATGACAAATGAGGGAAATTTTGAGGAAGTGGCTGAATTCAAATACCTAGGAACAATAATCACAAATAGGAATGAGATGCACAAGGAAATTAAACATAGGCTCAATTCTGGAAATGCATGCTATTGTGCATTGCAGAGACTCTTGATGTCCCAACTCCTTTCAAAAAACGTTAAACTGAAAATATATAAAACTATTATTCTACTAGTCATATTATATGGATGCGAAACATGGACTCTTACTTTAAGGGAGGAAAGGAGATTACGAGTATTTGAGAATAAAGTACTTAGGAAAAATTTTGGACCAAAGAGAGATGAACAGACAGGTGAATGGAGAAGACTCCATAACAATGAACTACATGGTATTTGTAGGAAACCAGATATAATGAGAACAGTTAATTCTCGTAGACTGCGATGGGCAGGACATGTGGCACGAATGGGGAATGGAAGACGTGCATGGAAGCTTCATGTAGGAAAACCTGAGGGAAAATACCCAGTTGGTAGACCAACAACAGGTGGGAGAATAACAGTAACTATGAGTTGAGGGAAGTCGATTATACAGGGAATGATTGGAAAGCATTAGCTCAGGATAGGGATGTATGGAGAGATTATGTCCGCGAGGCCATGAACCTTCGGGTTCGAAAGTGACAGTGAGTAAGTAAGTAAGATATAGGCCTATCATTATTTGTTACTATTTTGCTTCCAATTTTAATGAATATTGCCTTAGTTTTGTGGTAACATGTTCTCGGAGCATATATTTTGTCCTTTAGCCCGTTATTGAAACAAATTATCTCTTCTTTGCTTGTTTTTACTATTCAAACAAGGTAGGAAAAATTAGAAGAATCTAGAACGCAAACAAAGCATCTCAGTTGGTATTAATGAAGCTATAAATACTAAAACAAAAAAGGAAAAACATCCTCACATCGTCATCACCTATCAATTAGTGTGATGGTCGGGCATCAAAGCGAGATGCTTGGAGGTGACCATGTGTTTACACTGCCCAGAGGTGATGTGCTAATAAAACTAGCTTGCATTCTATGAAGGGGGAGAAATAAATTAGCCCAACCTTCCCCCAAGGGGAGATGACACAAACATCAACCCTTTCATAAAAAGATGTACCCTCCTTCCTCAGTTTTCAAAACCCTTTTGATGGGCATCCCTCTTGCAAATTGATCTAGGCTGCGGCCAGAAGGGGTTGGATATAGGCGGGGTGAATTAAAACACAAATCTGTCGCATATAAATACAGTAGGAAGCATTCGTGCAGACAGTGCCATTTGCTGTCAAGGGTAAAATAAGATGTTTCAATGGGTCTACATACATTGTCAACTTGATAAATGGTTATTGCTTCAAAATTTGAACCTGTAATTGGAAAAGTTTTAATAAAGCTCTAACTATAACAAACTTTTGCTTGTTAGTTGATCAGTTCTGATAACAATCTTTGAGCAAATACTTTGATTAATTATGTTTGGCGTAATTATCCCAGTTTGCGTAAGTGAAAGGGCAGCCAAGCTGTGTCGCTAATTGTATTGGAAGACGACAATTTATAACAATCTGTTTCCCGTGTAACTTATATCAAAATAATTAAACACCTAAGTTCTACGACAGCTATGTACAATTTACAAGATATTTTAGTTTTGTGTTTCGAAGTAATCTTTGTACCAAGTGGATGTATCCCATTCCTAGCTAAGCACAACATCTCCGATATACGGAGGGCGGATCGGAAAGTAACGCACAATAATTTTTTTCTGCCTTGGTATTGCAGCTAGAATGTTGAAATTTCACAGAGATATAGTTTGAAGTTTTCACTACAGATGGTATTTCTTTCTCAGGTGCACCTCTTGCGAGAGAAGCTTGAACTATGCAACAAAGATGGCGCGCATGCTACAGTCGTCCACCTGTGAGGAACAGAGAAGTGTTGTTCGATTTTTGTGGGCCAAAGGGCATAAACCCAGTGAAATTCACAGGGACATGCGTGGCGTGTATGGGGATGATTGTATGGACCGTAGCAATGTCTCCAGGTGGTGCACATTCTTCCAAGAGGGACGCGTGAACCTTAGTGATTCGCCACGTGATTCGCCTTAGTGATTCCTGGCCGGCAAACGCTTTGAGACAGATGTGGAAGTGAAATCAGCAGTGCGCAGATGGCTACACTCCAACCAAACGGACTTCTACGAACAGGGCATATTGAAACTGGTAACACGATGGGAACAATGTGTTGAGAAAGTTGGTGACTATGTCGAAAAGTAGGTGAAAGATGTAAGTTCATTTGTGATTTTTTTCCTTTTTTTTACTATTAAACTTTTTAAAAAAAAAATATTGTGCGTTACTTTCCGATCCGCCCTGTGGACGACTGTAGCATGCGCGCCATCTTTGTTGCATAGTTCAAGCTTCTCTCGCAAGAGGTGCACCTGAGAAAAAAATACCATCTGTAGTGAAAACTTCAAACTATATCTCTGTGAAATTTCAACATTCTAGCTGCAATACCAAGGCAGAAAAAAATTATTGTCCGTTACTTTCCGATCCGCTCTCGTATAAAGGCTGTTCACTCTTAAAGTGACCCTCATCAAAACAAAACCACGTGACCTGCTCGCTTTTCATTGGTTATGAACACTGACGTACGTTTTAGAAGCAATAAGTACATGAAAAAGTAGTTCCCTTCATTAAATTAAAAATATGTCCTCTGAATATACTTGTTATTCTTCGTGAATGAAAATAATAATATTCAAACATACAAAATATTCTAAAATAAACCTAATCAATAATTAAAACTTAAAATAGTTCATTACATATGCGTGATACATTTTGAGTCAATAAAGACTTCTATACTGTCGTTGAGGGATGATATACCATATACTAAATCCAGATGGCACTGTGCTCCTTGGAAAGATGTAGATTGCTAGATTATTCATATCGGTTGTCTTTGTTGTGAAGATACTCTCTCCATTTCTATAAGCTCTATGAATAAAGGCACGGATGGTAGAGCGCCAGTAATCTCACACAGCGAAATTTATATCAAGAGATCTCTTGCAGTTAGTTTGTGTTCAAGTCAGCTTGGATTTTCCAAGAAACTTCTTTTGCAAATGCACAACCGGCGCCAGGGGAGGGCGTTTCAAAAATGTTTTGGTTCTCCCATTGGACCGTCCTACTCATAAATAAGTCACATTATGAAGAAAATATTATAAAGTAACTTTTTCAAATCAAGCTTTGGAAAACGTTTCCAGCTCTTATGTTACGAGACTTTTGCTTCGCATGGGATTTAATGGGCTAATGGCTGGATTTATTTATTTGTATTGCAAATATTAGACGATGAAAAGGGGTATATTAGAGGATATGAAGAATTTGAGTATCTGGGAGTAAAATTAGATAAAGAGGATAAACAAGAAAGTGATATTAAGAACAGAATAAATAAAGGTAGAGCAATAACAGCAATGTTGAATGGAGTCTTATGGAACAGACAAATAACCAGGAAAAATAAGTTACAAATATACAATTCAATAGTGAGAAGTACTGTCATATATGGAGCTGAAGTTTGGAAATTCAACAAAAACTTATATCGATGGAAATGGATTTCTTGAGGAGAGCAGCAAGATGTTCAAAATTAGACAAAATAAGAAATACTGTCATAAGAGAAAAAATGAATATTGGTTATTCAATAGTAGATTATGTATGGTATAAGCAATTCAATTGGTATGGGCACGTACGACGAATGGAAGAAGAAATATTACCCAGGAAAACATTGGAATGGTATCCACCTGGAAGAAGGAGGAGAGGAAGACCTCGAAACTAGTGTATGCAGGAAATAAGAACTGGAATAAGAGCAAGAGGACTGGAGGACATGGATTGGATGGAGAGAGACGAGTGGAGAAGAAAAATAAAACTTTAGGCACAGAAAGATGTGTAAACATTAAAATTCTGTATATAAATAAGTAAATAAATTGCAAAATGAGATGCAACGAGAATATTGACGATGGGGTCTTGTATTCGGCGATCCTGAGTGATGTCATTAAATAAATAAATAATGCGATATGAACTTAAATGTTAAAGCACCATTAAAAAAAGTAAAAAGTTCTTCTCCCTTAAAGGTAGAAGACGCCAAGTTTCCCATCTATTTAAACAACTGGAAGAATAACTCTTTTTTTAGTTTTACAATTATTAGAGAAGTTGGGGTTGCAAGGGTACCTGTAATGCAATGATAGCTTTACGCGATTTCTTTTCATTTACAGAAGTCGTCCTGTGTGTTGCAATTTGTGAGGTCTGGTTCCATTGTTGCAGTTCAGAGAGCTTTCCGGCGGCAATTTGGAATTGATCCACCGACAGATAAAATTATCCGTCGATGGTATAAACACTTAGAAACAACTAGATGTATCTGTAAAAGGAACAGCCAAGGACGTCAACGAACACCAAATTACGCGTCGGTCCGGTTGACATGTTTCATTCCCATATTCTCCACGCTCTCCGGATCTCACAACTTCTGATTTCTTCCTGCGGGGGTATGTGAAGGACCATGTGTACGTACCACCACTTCCGGTCGATCTTCCAGACTTGACAAGAAGGACTGTTGCTGCTGTTGAATCCATTTCTCCAAATGTGCTGACCAAGATTTGGGAGGAATTCGACTATCGGCTAGATGTGTACCTTGTGACGAAAGGTGCTCACATCGAACACTTATAAAGTACGTTATCAAAACTCGAACAGTTTCCCTTTAATCCCATGTAACTTTTGTTCTTATAATGTTGAGTGATTCCGGGTTATGTGGCCGTAGTCCATAGTGGGTGTTGATACCAGACGTTTCGCCCTCAACTGCGGAGGGCATCTTCAGTGGCGAGTGCTTCTAGGCGTGTTTCCTGGTCGGAAGATCTACTCAGTAGTTCTACTCTAAGTAGATCTTCCGACCAGGAAACACGCCTAGAAGCACTCGCCACTGAAGATGCCCTCCGCAGTTGAGGGCGAAACGTCTGGTATCAACACCAACTATGGACCACGGCCACATAAACCGGAATCACTCAACATTATGATTACCGGCCGTGAAAGCCTGCATTCAACTATTTTGTTCTTATATATATATATATATATATAATGTAAGGGAAATTAAATAACTTTCAAACCCCGTCCATCATTTTGGAACACCCTATATTTATGTGGATTAGATAAAGTACCTAAATTTTACGCCGTAGCGTAGTGGTTAAGGCACTGCGCTACAAGCCGGAAAGTCAAGGGTTCAAGTCCCGTTGGGATCAGGATTTTTAAACTGACCCAAACCTTCTGGCGGCACTATGGCCATGGGATCGACTCAGCCTCTAACGGAAATGAGTACCAGACGCTTGTTCTGGGGGTAAAGGCGGCGGTCACGCAGGGCTAACAACCCGGCTGACATCAAGTGCCGATTGTCCAGAAAAAGTGGGAGCTTTAACCTCCTACTACCCGAAGGGCCTCCTGAGGCCTGAGTGGGATTACTTTACTTTAGCTAAATTTTACAGTTCGTTTTTTTTCAAAATCCGGTATCCGGTCGGATACTAGCTTATTATCCGGTATACTGTCGGATATTAAATTTAGGTCGCATACCGAATAGTTAATGGATATCCGTTTCATCCCTTATTATTATTATTATTATTATTATTAATATTATTATTATTATTATTACTATTATTATTATTATTAATATTATTAATATTAATATCAATGCAAACATTTACTCTAAATGTTTGTATTTATTTATTTATATTTATTTTTCATGGAACGTTTTGTTTTCTGATAGAATATGCTAATATATTTCTCTAATTATCAAAATGCACATCAGCTGAAAAATGGTTAATTTGTGGCTGATTACGCTCATGGTCACGTGAACAAAGCTGAAATTTGTTTAATGATCTCATTATCCCCTAACAAGCTATATAAATGGTAATAGTGATTTCTAGGAACGCTTCCACATTTATAGCTTCTCTCTGTAGCGTTTTCATTAAAACCACTTCATATCACAACATTACAATGCGCATGCGTTTAATCAGAGTTTCCTATTAACATATTTCAATCTACAGCTAATCAAATAAATCAATAATAAATATGAAATTATTGTATTGTCACGGGTCCTTTACAAGTATACAAAGTTTCAAGTCGACCCAATGTTTCTAAGTGGGTGAAAATCGTGTTCGAAGATTCCGTTACATAGATACAAACACACTTTTTTGACGATTCTGGCTAGGATTTTATAAAATAACTACGAAATTATTGTATTGTCACGGATCCTTTACAAGTATACAAAGTTTCAAATCCATCCAATGTTTCTAAGTGGGTGAAAATCGTGTTCAAAGATTCCGTTACATAGATACAAAGGCACTTTTTTGATGATTCTGGCCACGATTTTATAAAATAAATATGAAATTATTGTATTGTCACGGGTCCTTTACAAGTATACAAAGTTTCAAATCCATCCAATGTTTCTAAGTGGGTGAAAATCGTGTTCAAAGATTCCGTTACATAGATACAAAGACACTTTTTTGACGATTCTGGCTAGGATTTTATAAAATAACTATGAAATTATTGTATTCTCACGGATCCTTTACAATAATACAAAGTTTCAAGTCGATCCAATGATTTTAAGTGGGTGAAAATCGTGTTCAAAGATTCCGTTACATAGATACAAAGACACTTTTTTGACGATTCTGGCTAGGATTTTATAAAATAACTATGAAATTATTGTATTCTCACGGATCCTTTACAATAATACAAAGTTTCAAGTCGATCCAATGATTTTAAGTGGGTGAAAATCGTGTTCAAAGATTCCGTTACATAGATACAAAGACACTTTTTTGACGATTCTGGCCAGGATTTTATAAAATAACTATGAAATTATTGTATTCTCTCGGATCCTTTACAAGTATACAAAGTTTCAAGTCGACCCAATGTTTCTAAGTGGGTGAAAATCGTGTTCAAAGATTCCGTTACATAGATACAAAGACACTTTTTTGACGATTCTGGCTAGGATTTTATAAAATAACTATGAAATTATTGTATTCTCACGGATCCTTTACAATAATACAAAGTTTCAAGTCGATCCAATGATTTTAAGTGGGTGAAAATCGTGTTCAAAGATTCCGTTACATGGATACAAAGACACTTTTTTGACGATTCTGGCTAGGATTTTATAAAATAACTATGAAATTATTGTATTGTCACGGGTCCTTTACAAGTATACAAAGTTTCAAGTCGATCCAATGTATCTAAGTGGGTGAAAATCATGTTCAAAGATTCCGTTACATAGATACAAAGACACTTTTTTGACGATTCTGGCTAGGATTTTATAAAATAACTATGAAATTATTGTATTGTCACGGGTCCTTTACAAGTATACAAAGTTTCAAGTCGATCCAATGTATCTAAGTGGGTGAAAATCATGTTCAAAGATTCCGTTACATAGATACAAAGACACTTTTTTGACGATTCTGGCTAGGATTTTATAAAATAAATATGAAATTATTGTATTGTCACGGGTCCTTTACAAGTATACAAAGTTTCAAATCCATCCAATGTTTCTAAGTGGGTGAAAATCGTGTTCAAAGATTCCGTTACATAGATACAAAGGCACTTTTTTGATGATTCTGGCCACGATTTTATAAAATAAATATGAAATTATTGTATTGTCACGGGTCCTTTACAAGTATACAAAGTTTCAAATCCATCCAATGTTTCTAAGTGGGTGAAAATCGTGTTCAAAGATTCCGTTACATAGATACAAAGACACTTTTTTGACGATTCTGGCTAGGATTTTATAAAATAACTATGAAATTATTGTATTCTCACGGATCCTTTACAATAATACAAAGTTTCAAGTCGATCCAATGATTTTAAGTGGGTGAAAATCGTGTTCAAAGATTCCGTTACATGGATACAAAGACACTTTTTGACGATTCTGGCTAGGATTTTATAAAATAAGTATGAAATTATTGTATTGTCACGGGTCCTTTACAAGTATACAAAGTTTCAAGTCGATCCAATGTATCTAAGTGGGTGAAAATCATGTTCAAAGATTCCGTTACATAGATACAAAGACACTTTTTTGACGATTCTGGCTAGGATTTTATAAAATAACTATGAAATTATTGTATTGTCACGGGTCCTTTACAAGTATACAAAGTTTCAAGTCGATCCAATGTATCTAAGTGGGTGAAAATCATGTTCAAAGATTCCGTTACATAGATACAAAGACACTTTTTTGACGATTCTGGCTAGGATTTTATAAAATAAATATGAAATTATTGTATTGTCACGGGTCCTTTACAAGTATACAGGGTGGACCGCTCGAATGGACCTAATTTCAATTGCTTGTTACTGGCAAACGGTTGAAGATAGATACTTAAAACAACGTTCATAGTACAGAAAAACTCACCAAGTTTCGAATCCTGTCGGTAGATGGCACAAAGATACGTTTCTCGTTCTTAGATTTAATTGTTTGTGAAAATGGCGACTCCGCAGATGAAAGCGCAAGCTGTTTTGTGGTATGCGGAGTTTAAATCAATCATTAGAGTTCAAAGGGAGTTCCGGCGTGTGTTTAACCGTGATGCTCCAACTGCTAGAAGCATAAAGAAGTGGCGTGATACATTATTAGCTACAGGATCTGTGTTGAAGAAGCATGGTGGTGGTCGCAGAGCATCCGATGAAATGGTAGCAAATGTTCAAGCCGCATTTGAGCGAAGCCCCCGGAAGTCATTAAGAAGAGCTTCGCGGGAACTTCAAATACCAAATCGACATTACAACGGATTGTCCACAAACGCCTCAAACTGCACGCATATAAAGTGCAGTTAGTGCAACGTCTGGAGCCGAATGACATGCCGAAACGAGTGGAATTCGCCAATACGATGCTGGACCGTCTCGGCGCTGATCCTGACTTCATGACCAAGATTTTCTTCTCGGACGAAGCCACTTTCCATTTGTCAGGCAAGGTAAACCGGCATAATGTGCGGATCTGGGGATCGGAGAATCCTCACGCTATTCAAGAGCATGTTCGTGATAGTCCGAAGATGAATGTTTGGTGCAGTTTGTCACATAATAAGGTCATTGGACCGTTTTTCTTCGCCGAGAAAACTGTTCGTGGTACCACATATCTTGACATGCTGGAGCAGTTCTTCTTTCCACAAATTGAACAACTGCAGCCTAACATCGTTTTCCAGCAAGATGGTGCTCCTCCCCACTGGTCCAATGAAGTTCGTACGACTTTGGACAACATTTTCCCTGGCCGTTGGATTGGTAGGGGAGGACCAATCGCGTGGCCCCCGAGATCTCCCGTTTAACACCACTGGATTTCTTTCTCTGGGGCTATGTCAAAGATAAAGTTTACACCACCCCAGTCAAAGACCTTCGTGATCTTCGTGAGCGCATCATAGAGGCTATTGAGAACATTCCAGAAGACATACTCCAACGTACTTGGCAAGAAATTGTTCATCGCTTTGATATCGTCACAGTGACTGCTGGGGCTCATATAGAGATGTGGTGATCTGGATATCAAAACTTGGTGAGTTTTTCTGTAATATGAACGTTGTTTTAAGTTTCTATCTTCAACCGTTTGCCAGTAACAAGCAATTGAAATTAGGTCCATTCGAGCGGTCCACCCTGTACAAAGTTTCAAATCCATCCAATGTTTCTAAGTGGGTGAAAATCGTGTTCAAAGATTCCGTTACATAGATACAAAGGCACTTTTTTGATGATTCTGGCCACGATTTTATAAAATAAATATGAAATTATTGTATTGTCACGGGTCCTTTACAAGTATACAAGGTTTCAAGTCGATCCAATGAATTTAAGTGGGTGAAAATCGCGTTGAAAGATTCCGTTACAGAGATAGATACGGGCCAAGCTAATATAAAGCGTGTAAAAACAGCTAATTTCATTTTTCATTAAATTAAAAATCGACGGTCTAAAGTTGCAGAATATGTTTAATTTATTTCTGCTTTTCATTCCTGTTTATTATCGTTCTAACAAGGGAACCTTCAAAATTTCCTCCAGAGAACCCTTCTGATGTACCAATAATGCGTCCAAAAAATCTGCCGTTTTTAACTGCAATGCATTAAAATTCAGCATCAAATCTTTTATTTAAACTGCTGGGAAATAATACATCTAATGAATTTGATATATTGGGTAACTCTCAGTACTTGTCGTCCCGCTCCACTCCGCTCTTATACAAGCAGGGGTCCATCTGCTCTGTACTATAGGTTACCATTGCTGGATTCTAGCTCTGATTTCTGGACTTGAAATTAAAAACGGCAGGTACGTTTTTGAAAATTACCTTTCATGTGGAAGTGAGATGTGAACATTAAGAAAAAGAGACAGGAGCAGAATCAAAGCAACAAAAAATGAAATTTCTCAGAAGGACAGCAGCATACACTCTATTAGATTGAAAAAGGAATGAAGACATTTTAGAACAATTAGAAGTAGAATCAGTAGAAGAAAAACTCAACAGATATAAATTAAACTGACTAGACCTTGTAAAATAATTCAAATACCTAGGAACAATAATCACAAACAGGAATGAGATGCACAAAGAAGTTAAAAATAGGCTCAATTCTGGAAATGCGTGTTATTTTGCATTGCAGAGACTCTTGATGTCCCAACTCCTTTCAAAAAACGTTAAAATGAAAATATATAAAACTATTATTCTACCAGTTATATTATATGGATGCGAAACATGGACTCTTACTTTAAGGGAGGAAAGGTGCTTACAAGTATTTGAGAATAAAGTTCTTAGGAAAATTTTTGGACCAAAGAGAGATGAACAGACAGGTGAATGGAGAAGACTACATAACAATGAACTACATGGTCTTTATAGGAAGCCAGATATAATAAGAACAGTTAAGTTTCGTAGACTGCGTTGAGCAGGACATATGGCACGAATGGGAATGATAGACGTGCAAGGAAGCTTCTTGTAGGAAAACCAAAGGAAAAACGCCAGTTGGTAGACCAAGAATGAGGTGGGAGAACAACATTAACTATGATTTGAGGGAAGTAGATTATACAGGGAATGATTGGAAAACATTAGCTCAGGATAGGGATGTATGGATAGCTTATGTCCGCGCGGGTATGAACCTATGGTTTCGATAGTGCCAGTGAGTTAATTAGTTAGACCATGTAAAAAGAATGGACAATTCAAAAACCTCAAAACTGGTGATGCAATATGAACCAAAAGGACATCGTCAACCTGGAAGACCTCCTAAAAGACTGCTAGATGGCGCCGAAACAGGTCTGCAAAGGCTTAATTCGTGACGGATAATTACTCATGATGAAAGCTGACGTTTTCCATATCTTAAACATATAAAATTTTAAAAATTGTAAAACAGTACCTGATATCTCCGTTGTCCTCAATAACACTGGTCAACATGATTTTTGTCTCATGACTACCAATAGTTGTACTTAATGCAGTTTTTTATCGTGTTTTCAAATATGTATTCGAAATTTCTCCATCACCAATAGTTTTTTAATTTCAATTTCAATTAATGGATTTAAATAATTATTATTTTAATAAACGTTTTTCCGTCCATTTGTCCATTGTAAAATAAAACCAAATGAGCTAACTCAGGAGATTTCAGCTATGGAAAAGAGATATCAAGGCAAATGGTATCCTAATATCCTGGCCGATTATTGTTGGACCATCAAAATGGATGCTCCACAGGTGAAATATAGCAGAAAATCGCCATTTCTTACTTTCTAGGTGAGTCCGAATGTTCGAATATTGTGTAGTTACGAATGTAGAAAATATTAAAATGTTTGAAATTATAAATTCCTATCTCTCGGAAACCTTGCGTGATGCAGAGAAACCGATATCATATTTGGATTCAGGAGACAAAATACTATCAGAATCACATATTTTTCTTTCTGGGACAAAAAAAAAAGTTTCTTATTTGTTGCTCAGTGTAATTTGCAGTGTTTTTTTTATTGTAGGAGGCCTTTCGATAACATGAGTAAGTATCTTTTTCTCTATGCAGGATCGATAATACATTGTCTATTGTGTTAAATTGATGACCTGCTCCTATTACGTGTTTCGAAAAACGGGATTTATCCTCATTCTACAAGAAATCTCTAAAATGTTAATTAAATCTTGTTGTTTTGTGTGGCAAATTTTGAGTTCACAAACTTCTTTCAAAGACCACGAGGAATAGACTGTAGGATGTAGGATTCTATTTAAAAGTACTCTGGTCAAATTTTAACTCTGGTTATTTATTCACTAATACGAACACATTAATCACTTCACTTCACATTAAAATGCCTGATCAAGGCTTATTTCTAACACTTTTTGTAACTTCACGCATTACTGCGCAGATGGCAAGTGCGTGCTACTTGCACGAAACTTTAGCTGCATCTGAGGGCTTGAGGCTGACGCAAGACATTATAAAGATTCAGACCCAAGCTTCCAGAAGTTTCTACGTACAAAGGAACTCACGCAAGACATTATAAGGATTCAGACCCAAGCTTCCAGAAGTTTCTATGTACAAAGGAACTTATGCAAGACATTATAAGGATTCAGACCCAAGCTTCCAGAAGTTTCTATGTACAAAGGAACTCACGCAAGACATTATAAGGATTCAGACCCAAGCTTCCAGACGTTTCTATGTACAAAGCAACTTATGCAAGACATTATAAGGATTCAGACCCAAGCTTCCAGAAGTTTCTATATACAAACGAACTCACGCAAGCCTTTATAAGGATTCAGACCCAAGCTTCCAGAAGTTTCTATGTACAAAGGAACTTAAATTCGCGGACAAAAATTGAGCGCGAAAAGTTACAAGGGCCAATGAAAAATTATATATTTAATTATTTGTCGCCAAACTATGGTAAGACAGAGGGAGGGCATGTAAGAATGATGATGCAAGTTTTGGATTATTCCATAAGAACATTAATGAAAGGACTTATAGTACATGTATTACGCAATTAAATGCAAGTTATATAAAACTTTGAAAATAAAAATATATCATCATCATCACTCCAGGGATTGGGCAATTGCCCGTTCCGACTTCATAATGCATCAGCCCAACGTCTTCTAGGTCTTCCAACATCACGTCTTCCTCTTGCTTGATAATTTCTTGCTAACAATGGATATCTCTCCTTACTCTTTCCATCCATGTGATCAATCCATTTCTGTCTGTAATTCGTGACTTTATCCAATAAAGGCTGTACTTTCAATTCTTCTCTTATATCCTCATTTCTTATTCTATCAAGTCTTGTACAACCTTTTACTTGTCTTAGGAACCTCGTCTCCGCCGTCTGTATTCTATCCTTCTGTTTTTTCACTGGAGCCCAAGTTTCACATCCATACAATATTGTGGGAACCGCCATAACGTTATATATTTTTATCTTTGTTTCTTTTCTAATTTTATTTTTGAATGTTCTCTGTTTTGTTCCACACACCGTCTGAAATTTATTTATTTTTGAGTCAATATCTCTTTCCACATTGTAGCCAACATCACAGCCCAAATATTTGAAACTGGACACCTGTTCTATACTTTGATTTTCTAAAATAATTTTGGATCTCACTGGATCTCTTCCTCTAAAAGCCATTGTCTTCGTTTTCCTTACAGAAATCTTTAGATCGTATAATTTACATATTTCAAATATATAAAAAATAAAATAAGAATTATCTATCCACTTGTGAAGTTTCTAGTAGTTCTTCCAATTTAAACATATCACTAAAAATGCGAATAATGACTTTATCCTTTGTTGAGACACTTTAATTAAAAGAAGTGGAGATTTAAAGAGAATAGACGTATATTACGAACAAAAAAGTATGAAAAATTGTACAATAGAGACATTTTTAATGATCTTTCTCTTTAATTTTTTTTATTATTGATTTCGTACATCTCAATGATGGATAAATCATATTTGAATAGAAAAATTATACGCTCAGACCGGGACTTGAACCCGGGACCCTTGGTTCTCTAGACCAAGTGCTCTACCAACTGAGCTACCTGAGCAAGTACCGATCTAAACGCAAATCTTTCTCTATATACATCGTAATTCCCATCCACCAAATGCTGTGAAGCCATGCTTCTATCTTGCAAATGGCGGCTCCTTTATTAAGAAGACATATTTGGGAATTATACATTACAGCCAGTATTCTCTTTAATATTTTATAATTTGAATGACAAATTTATTCTTCTAGCTTCAACAAAAACCCAATTCTGCGAATGAGGGTAATTTTATTTGCAAAAAAGTGGGGATGAGGGAACAGAGAGTTAAAATGCATAAGGAATTTAATATATTGAAATGATAGTTCCTCCTTTTTTACGTCCTGACAAGATTTTTCTGTTTGTCAGGAAATAATGTTTCTAGTTCAACTTCCATTACCCTTCTCCGTCAATGTCTACCCCGATTTTACACTCCTTTGAACCTCCTTCTATATATTTTAGATCTTCTTTTCTTTCAGGCTAAAATTCGATATTTTTTTTCCTTTCTAATGGTCTCTTCTCTTGCAACGTGTCACAGAAAGACGTCCCTTGAGGGAGTTTTTTTTTCTTTTATACACAGCAAGTCCTTGTCCGCATTCTGTATTCATGAAGCAGTGCGGTGCAGTGCTTGTGTATTCTACCTCATTACTCCCACGCTCTTCCGAATTCTCTAACAAATAAAACTCATCATCAACGTCTTTGATGTCAAAACATCTTGGAAATTGTAACATCCAAGCCTCAAGGAAGAGGTCTCGTAGAAAAAATTGACCCTACTCTCATGCCCAGACATGAATTGCGACATTAATGATCATCATCATCATCAGCGTTCATGGATTAGGTCTGTTGACCCGTTCCGACTTCAGCCCATCTCTTTCTAGGTCTGCCCACATCTCGGGTGCCTTTAGGTTTGTATTTTGTTATTTGTTTTGGATATCTATCTTCATTCATTCTGTCTATGTGTTGCTTCCATATTTGTCTATATATTTTATCAGTTATTGCAAATATTTCAAGTTCCTGTCTTATTTCTGTGTTCTTGATTCTGTCTTCCTTAGTGCACCCTTTAACAGATCTCAAAAATTTCATTTCTGCTGCCGTTATCCTACTTAGATCTTGTTTTTTATCTATCCAGGCTTCTGAACCATAGAGCAGTACCGGTACTGCCAACGTTTTGTAAAATTTCAATTGGGTAGACATTAATAATAATAATAATAATAATAATAATAATAATAATAATAATAATAATAATAATAATAATAATCAAGTAAAATCTGTCTCCAGAATAAAATTTTAGAGAGATCTAATCAATTTAAATATCTTGGATACGATCTCTCTATCTGGGATGAAAAGGATATCCCTGAAAAAATTACTAGTTATAATACAAGTTTAGGAATTATTTATCAACTTATGAAACAATCCATTGAACAAAAAACACCAGATTACGTTTATATAACACTTTGGCTAGACCAGTGTTGACCTATGGTAGTGAAGCATGGACACTAAAAAGACAACATGAAAGCAGAATAACGGCTTGTGAAATGAGATTCATGCGCAGAACAGCGGGTTACACCAGATGGGATCGGAAAAGGAACGCCGATATCTTAAAAGAATTGAAGACTACGCCAATTTTGGAATATATTAAACAGTACCAACTAAATTGGAAACACCATCTTGAAAGAACGAGTTCAAATCAGATCCCCAAAGCTGTTTATAATTATATACGAAGAGGACGAAGATCATGAAACGATGGGGGGGGGGAAATTTTCTATAGGATCGTAACAGGCCTTGGCCTAATATCTGGAAAGAAGAAGAAGAAGATATGGAAAAAAGTTTAATACAGTTGCACAGATTTTAAAGAGAAAAAAATACAGAAATTAGGCCTGCACATGAGTTGATGGAACGGAATTTAATTTCTATCGCTAGTGGAGGAGGGTTATTGTTGCGGTAAAGAGGTGTAGGTGTGATTTAGTGACACTAGGAATACTGAAGGAGTTCTCCATGTGTGAGAACTTAGGTTGCTCAGGTTGGTAATCGGTAGAGTTGAGGTTGTTATCTAGGGATTCCACGAGGACTTCGTCGGGCAGAATTAATGTGTAAAGAAGGTCTGGTAAAAGTAGTTTATTCTTATCTTTTATAAACTGCAATTAATTGTATATATGTGAAGTGACTTTATTTAACTTTCAGAACGAAGTGTTTTTAAGAAGTGACTTTGTTTGATTGTCTACGAGAAGTGACGAGGAGAAGCCTCTCTCGCCTATAGGTAAACTAGTTACTCCCACCACCTCGATCTCGTGGACCTAAGGTCAGTGCTTAGGCACATATAACGAAACATATAATTGGTTAATGCACCCTCCTATTTTGATCCCGGGGGCGGGTTACAAATTTATCATTGGCGATTTACGCCTTCAGAGGTTGGACCTTTTTCCCCGTGCTGGCTTCACGTACAGTCGGGTCACAAACATTAGCTAGGCTTGGGTTTTTTCCTAGGCTTCAGACGCTAGAAAATTGCCATATTCCCACACTTTTTGCTAGCGTTGTTTGTGTCAGGGTAAAACCCCCGCTTGTACATTTAGCTAATGGGTTATGGTTATTACCATAAATCAGTTAACTGGAGGCTTAGAAGATATTTCTACTCAATCTGTCGAGCAAAGGATTTTGTCATTAGTAAGTTATTATCACGTGTCAGCCACTTCCGTCTTAACAAAAGAAAGGGTGACATTACCTGTGTTGTCAGTACCCTCCTTAATAATTAGTAATTTAATTACATTGTTGCTGACTTCTTTGGATCGTTTTATATGACCTTTGCTCCTACATAATCAGATTCCACTCGCTTCCCTGATCAATTTGAATATAAATATGACCTAAGTCCAGTAACTGCTTCATCCAATGATATTATAATTTTATCTGATTATTATTGCCGATAGGGATTTATTTATAGATTTACACAGGAGGCTGTGTGACTGACTTGCCACACTAGATAGTGACATGTGTGCAGAAAGGAGTTATAGTTTTTGTGTATATTACGTGCACTAATTTATTTTTCAGTGCTTAGACCTGCAATTTAATGTGTTCACCAGCCTCCATAGTCTAGGAATTAATTGAAGGATAGAGGAAAGAATCAGATGTCACTGTTAACCTTGGGAAGAAAACTTGCTTTTAGTTGTACAACATCCATTACTTACTTTTCTGTATCTCAAACTTTGGAAGTAAATAAACTGGTTTATGTTTTGTTTCGCCCTTCTAAATGGAGTGCTTTCCATGGAGAATCTAATGACACCTCAACTCCTTTTCGAGATAAAAGTGGCTTATGGTACCTGATTCTTTCCCTGTAGCTTTCAAATTACTCCCTCTGTTCATAGGTCGCGCGTTCAAACACGAAATCCGAGTTGTAAGTCCACTGGAAGGGACTGTAAGTCTTCCGCTGCCAGGTAGGTGTCACTACCATCGCCAACGGCCGGCTTCGTTTAGAAGTATCTATATTTGAGAATTTTTACACCACCACTTTTATAAGCAGTAAACGATGCATTGTAACATTTTCCAATACTGTTATTTTAACACAGTTCCAATAATGGACCATATAATATTATAATCATATAGTGAACAGAAAAGTTAATATCTGAACCAGGAATCGAACCGTGGACCTCTCCTCCGGACAAAACGAGAATAATATGTTTGTATATGTGGAAAGAATTGTTACTGTTTGTACCAAGTCTAGAATAGTGCAGTGGCCTGCACACTCCTACGGAGAAGGAGAGGTCCACGGTTCGATTCCTGGTTCCGACATTAATTTTTCTTTTCATTATATCATTACTTACTTACTTACTCACTGACACTATCGAACCCGTAGGTTCATGGCCGCGCGGACTTAAGCTCTCCATACATCCCTGTCCTGAGCTAATGCTTTCCAATCATTCCCTGTATAATCTCCTTCCCTCATATCATACTTAATGTTGTTCTCCCACCTCATTCTTGGTCTACCAACTGGGCGTTTTCCTTCTGGCTTTCCTACAAGAAGTTTCCATGCACGTCTTTCATTCCCCATACGCACAACATGTCCTGCCCATCGCGGTCTACGAGACTTAACTGTTCTTATTATATCTGGCTTTGTATAAAGACCATGTAGTTAATTGTTATGTAGTCTTCTCCATTCACCTGTCTGTTCATCTCTCTTTGGTCCAAAAATTTTCCTAAGTACTTGTAGCGTAGTGGTTAAGGCACTGAGCTACAAGCCGGAGGGTCGAGGGTTCAAGTCCCGTTGGGGTCAGGATTTTTAAACTGACCCAAACCCTCTGGCGGCACTATGGCCCTGGGGTCGACTCAGCCTCTAACGGAAATGAGTACCAGAAGCTTGTTCTGGGGGTAAAGGCGGCCGTCACGCAGGGCTGACAACCCGGCTGACATAAAGTGTCGATTTTGTAGAAAAAGTTGGAGCCTTAACCTCCTACTACCCCAACGGCCTCCTGAGGCCTGTTGTGGGATCACTTTACTTACTTTATTCTCAAATACTCGTAATTTCCTTTCCTCCCTTAAAGTAAGAGTCCATGTTTCGCATCCATATAATATAACTGGTAGAATAGTAGTTTTATATATTTTCAGTTTAACGTTTTTTGAAAGGAGTTGGGACATCAAGAGTCTGTGCAATGCATAATAGCACGCATTTCCAGAATTGAGCCTATGTTTAATTTCTTTGTGCATCATAATATCATTATCCATCCATAGTAATTCTGCCCGAAGGCAGGTCCTTCACTGCAATCGTAACATTTTCATACTATGCTTGCAGCTTTACTAGGGAATTGTGTAGGTGTGGTAGCTTCCCGTTGCTTTCCACACCGGTGAAGGGTGATGATGATAATGATAATGGTAAGGATGATGATGATAAGGATGATGGCCATATGATTTCGGGGACCGTTTGGGCCTTAAAGTTTTCCTGACATTTGTCTTACAGGTGAGGAAAAACCCCGATAAAAACCTCACCCAGAAAAACTGCCCCGACCGGGGATCGAACCCGGGCCCGCTGCGTATTGGAAAATGTTAAATATACGCAGATATACGTATTTTGTAAAGATTAGCTGAGTTAAGTTCAGGGCCCATCGTCGACAAATGCTTTCCAGTTCTCTTTAAGATGGGAAAGTACAGTAAAACTAAGTTGGCAACATAATGCACGAAGCAGTTTGTTAAGCGATAAAACAGAATGTTCAATAACTCTTATAAAATTACGCTCACTAGTTGTTGGTTAATTGCAGAGCAATAAAGCCAAGTTATTAGCAAACGTAGTAAAACTTCTAAATTTACACCATCAATGTTTTAGCATTGGGACCAGCTTTATGCCGACACTAAACTGTAACAATATGCATCACAACAAATGGTACTATAGCGTGTTAGCGAGCAACATACAGTGTTAATGCATTCGTGCTACCTTGACTACTTCTCTCACTAGTTTGACCGGAGTTCCCCTCTTCCCCTTTTTGTTTTCAACCAATCAAGCGTCAACTGAGAAAGAGAGAAAGAAAGGGAGAGAGAAAGAGAGAGGAAGAAAGAGAGAAAGAGACGAGAGAAAAAGAGAGAGAGAGAGAAAGAAAGAGAAAGAGAGAAAGACATAAAGAGAGAGAGAAATAGAGACAAAGAGAGAAAGAGATTTAGAAAGAGAGACAAAGAGAGAAAGAGAGAAAAAGAGAGAGAGAGAAAGAAAGAGAAAGAGAGAAAAATAGAAAGACATAAAGAGAGAGAAATAGAGACAAAGAGAGAAAGAGATTTAGAAAGAGACAAAGAGAGAAAGAGAGAAAAAGAGAAAGACATAAAGAGAGAGAAATAGAGACAAACAGAGAAAGAGATTTAGAAAGAGAGAAAAAGAGAGAGAGAGAGAAAGAGAGAAAAAGAGAAAGACATAAAGAGAGAGAAATAGAGACAAAGAGAGAAAGAGATTTAGAAAGAGAGGCAAAGAGAGAAAGAGAGAAAAAGAGAGAGAGAGAAAGAAGGAGAAAAAGAGAGAGGGACAAAGACAGAAAGAGAGACAAAGAAAGAAAGAAAAGAGAGAGAGAGAGAGAGAGAGAGAGAGAGAGAGACAGATAAATGTACCTTTATTAATTTTTTTTGTAAGTCCATGTTCTCCCTTTACAGAAATTTAGGCGCTCTCCCCCTACAGGGAAGAATTTGAACCATACTAATTTAGTTACACTTGTTTTAGTATAGATGTCATTTTGAGTGGTCTGTGGTCAGCGTTCCGCCTCATACTGACATCTAGGAAACAAAGGTAGTACTAGGACGGGAAAATTCGATAAATTTTGCTTAGAGGCCTTTTCATTGAGACTTAAGGATTTTTTACGAGCCTGAAAATCTTCAGATTCGGGACCCACGGCTTAAAGTCCCTCCCAGAGGACTTGCTTCTTGGATTTTTCCATCCTAAAAAAATCCATCGGCCCCGGCAAGGTTTGAACCCGCGACCCTCGGGACCAGAGGCAAGGAGCATAACCTCTAGTCCACCACGGCCGATCTCTTTATTAATAAAAAACTGTAATAATGTCAGCTAATTAGAATAATATACAGGGTGATTCTAAATTCCCCTTACAGAATTCGAGAACTTATAGAGGGGACCAAAACAATTACATTTAACATATGAATCCGATTCCGATTGAGGGTCTTTCCACTTTTCAGCGGTTGCCCTTTTACCAGCCGTCTGCTGGCCCTTGACATCCACATGTGTCAATCGCAGAGGTAGATGATCAACAGCCAGTGTAGGGGTGACATGTGGTTAGCATATCGAGTCCCCCAGCCGTTATAGCTGGTTCCTCAACCTGGAGCCGCTACTTATTGTAGCTACCCAATTGCCGCACGATGCTGGGTGGGCACCGGTCCCATACTGGCCGAAATACCATGAGAAAATGTCTTCCCCCACGGAGATTCGAACCAGCGCAAGTCCCGTAGTTCTGCGCCAAGGCTTCCTACCTTAACCGCTCGGCTACGGCGCGGGACACATATGAATCCAAGTCTGGAAATGTGACCTACTTCCGTTACACACAAAATACCACTCTCCGACTCCTGCTGCCTGTCGTCTGGAACCACTTACAAGAAGGGCTCGATTTGACGACCACCCACTTTAATACAGATGCGGTGCCTCCGTACCAAGTTCTGGTAGACACGATCACCAATCCCTGGTCCTCCAACATCCGCCGCAGCCATAACTCGTACTAGTAGGTCTTCCTCGGTATCTACAGGGGTCTCGTAAATTAAGGTTTTCTTGTGACCTCGGGGTCAAGTCGGGAGAACGTGCAGGCCAAGCAATCGGACCTGTCATTGCACTGAGCTTCGCCGTACAATAACATCATGTCTGCGTGTGTATGTCATGGGTAACAACAACACAGTAGCAATAAAGTACGTACACCTTATACTGTTGTGAAGGATTACTACTGTGCTGTGCAGGTGAAAACGTCTCTGGGCGGATCACAAACTCAACTGAACAGCACATAATCTAACTTGCAGTGGACTTGGAACATCAGGTGAGCGGGGAATGACGTATGGACTACCCTAGTCAAGACTATCCTAGTGACTCGCGCCGAAAAGGCGTGTGAGATGATTTTGCGTGTAGCGAAAAATCGGTACGTTTCCGGACACAAGTTGCTATGCTAAACTTTACTGTCTTGGTCCCTACTGCAAGTCCTCAAACTCTGTCAGGGGAACTTAGACTCATTCTGTATATGTAATACCGGTATTAGTCATTCAAAATATCTCTGCAGGCGGAAGAATTACGAAGCTCTGTTTGTTGCCACACGTGACGTCATATAAGGCAGTGTGCACTGTCAGCGTCCCACGTCCCATTCCCCTCTGCACTCGTTGATAGCAGTGTCACGTGGTCTATTCCTGCATCAACACGACTGCAGTGCCCTCCGTCAACAACTGCGCTTACTCCTTAAACGGGTAATATATACAAATGAATGTTTGTTTGTTTATTTGTTCGTACTTTATGCGCGGCCATACGGTTGATCCGATTGTGACGGGGCTTTTTGCAAAATGTTTAGGAGATTCCCGGGATGAACATAGGCTATAAGAGTGTTGTGATACTCACCTCCTACACCCTTAAAAATCGCCCTTTGTAGTGGAAAACGTAAAAAAATAGCCCTTTGGACGCTTAAATGGCTTACGCTGCCTAAACCATAACAAATACACAAAATTAATGTACACAGAATTGAATATCTCAAAAAGCTCTACAAAAAAAGTCCGCGACAGCATATGTTTATCTCTTACGGATAACTCACAATATCCATTTTTGTCTTTTATTGATACCAAGAAGATCGAGACAAGTTCGTAGATTCCTGTGCAAGCATAGCAGCACATGGCGGGTATTCTCTTACGGATAACTCACAATAACGAAATTTGTCTTTTAGCTCATTTATGACAAGATAAGTAGATACCCGGGCAACACCGGGTAATCAGCACGGGGAATCTTAAAATAATTACGATATACATTTATAATTATTTTTAATTTTACTATCAACTAATCATAAGAAGTACATTAATTTTCGTATTTCAGCTCATTTATGTCAAGAAGATCGGGATAAGTAGATTCCCGGACAACGCCGGGGTATGTAAAAAATATTAATTTATAATTATTTATCCTGTCACTTATTCAACTAAACATAAAACACACATTAATTTTCATTTATTTAGGCGTAGCAGCGCACGCCGGGCATTAGCTAGTGTCTTCTATTTTACCACTCTTCACCACTGATTCCCAATTATGATCTTGTAAGTACACTTGGAACATAGAGAAACTTCGAATAGAGGGGAAACTGAGTACAGTGACATCTAAAAAAATTCGGTCGTTTACGATGAACTACAATGAGCAAACTACAATGGTAGCGCTGTTTCGTAGTAACAGAATATGTAACTAAATAAAACAAATGCAAGGCACACGGCGTCGTTCACGGCGTGTTTAACGGTGTTCACTCGGGATTATGGGAAGTTAGCCATTTTGTAAATTTAAATTTTTAACTGCTATCCTTTCGTTCTATGTAGACGGTACTGTAAATTATCGAAAGTTAAAATCATTACTTAGATTTTATTTTACTCTAATTTGTAAGTAAATTCAAGCTTGTTTACATTTTTAATGTGAATCTATTTTCAAAGATAAACCTACTAGAAGTGATAAAATTCTAAGATTTGTTAGGTTAGGAAGAGTGATGTTAGTGTACAGCCATTTCTAATAAACATTTTAAAAATGTGACTTTATAATGGACAGATGTACGACATGGCTAAGGTTATTTAATAAATATTGTATAAAATATGTATGTGAGAATAAGGGGGTAGGTCAATTGTACATATTTATTAAAAGAGCTCATAATGCACGTTTTAAAATTGTAATGAACGAAAATAAATTAACATGTTTTATTTATTTCCATTCTTCCTTTCTGTTAAAATTAAAGAAAATCTGTAGGTCTGAGAGACTGGGTATACATAATTGAAGATTAATTAATACGTTATTTATTCCTATAAAAGTTAAATTCCATGATTATTCACCAGATGGCGTTATATAATTATAATTCATAATTTTACCACCAGGCGGTGCTGAATTTCATATTAGTACCAAAAAAAGAACCGAAAAAATTTAGGTGTCGTTAGTTGTATTACACTAGCGCCGCCTGTGGCATGTACGCGCAACTTGCCTACTTTCTTCTCTGGTACTCTGTGCACTTGGAAGACTTAAAGAAAGTTGGAATGTTCGCGTAGCAAAATATGTTTTTAAGAAGAGCTGTCGAAATGTAATATCTCTCATTTTGTAATTTAATATAATAAAGTTAAGTTGTGCACAGTTAATGTTGTAACTTTTGGAAACAAGTTTACAAGAGGAAGCGAGAACATGGCTTTAGTAGTTTGTATTGGTTCATTAGATATATCGCTTTTAGTTGTAGCCTATGTGAAGTTGAGACATTTCCAAGAGGCAGATCTGAAACTTGATATTCACTTGCAAACATAGCTAAACCTTACCAACAACCAACCGTCCATCTCACTCAGGTATTATGTAAGGCATAGCAATAATAATAACACTTTCCCCTCCTCTATTTCATTTATATATGAATGAAATCATAAAATTACGGCAAAACCAATCACAATCACACTTTATGATTGATGGCCGACCCCTCAACACACTAATGTATGCAGATGATCAAGTAATATTGGCTACTTCTGAAGATCACCTACAAAGAGCAGTAGATAGATTGTCAAATATAACCCAAGATTATAATTTACAAATTTCGGTAAGACAAAAACTATGGCGTTTCAAGGGAAAATACCGATACGAACTAAAATTGTTATTAACAACAATATAATAGAACAAGTTAATAACTTTACTTATCTTGGCTGCAATCTTTCCTACGACACATGTAAAAACATGGACATAAAACTGGTCAAATGTCAAAAACTTATAGGAACAATAAAAAACATTCTTTTCCGAAAAGTACGTCCAGATACAATTCTAAAATTTTATAAAACAATGGCTCTTCCAACTCTGCCTTATTGTTCTGAAACCTGGACTCTTACTACAGGTAAATTAAATAGGATAGTAGCTGCAGAAATGAAGCTATTAAGACCTTTACGGGTTATACGCTTTATGATCACATACGTAATGAAGCTCTCAACACACCAGCAATAATTGAAACCATTAAAAAATATCAAAATAATTGGCATGAACACCTTCTTAGAATGCCAAACATAGACTACCTCTGAAGCTATTGAACCCACAGGGCGAAGAGACCCAGGAAGACCTAAGAAGAGATGGAGGGATCAATTTCTACCTTAAGCGAAACAGGCCAATGGCCTAACCCATGCCTGCAATTGATGATGATGATGATTTATTTATTTACAAACAGGTTTACAGTGTAATAAAACATTTTCCTGTACCCAAAGTTTTTTAAAAATGTTATCTTCTTTCTCCATTCTTCTCTATCTTCCCATCCAATTCTTGCAGACCTAGCTCCCACATACCTCTTCTTACACCTCCATCCATTTAAATCTAGGCCGACCTCTCTATCCTTTCCAAGGAGGAGTTCATTTCAATGCTTATCTGGGTAATCTTATCTTTGGCATCCTACATATAATATGACCGTACCATTCTCTAGTTGTCTGTATCTCTCAAAATCTGATATTAAAATTTGGACTTTCATTTGTTGTCTGATGATTGTATTTCTGCTGATGTTTTTTTTTTCAATTTAGAATGTTTAGTTGAGTTTAATATAATAATAATAATAATAATAATAATAATAATAATAATAATAATAATAATAATAATAATAATAAATTATATTATATTTTAGGTCTACAAGTCATAGGTGAAGCATACAAACTCAAGAGAAAAAGAAAATAAAAAAGAAAATTATATACAGACATTCATAGTGATATTAGAAAATAAAGGTTAAAATGTTATGGACATATTAATCAAAAAAACTCAAATAGACTTACAAAAAAATGGAATTCAGAAGTAAAAGGATGCTATGAAATGGATTGGTGAAGTCAAAATATTTAAAATTGGCAGGAATTACTCAATATGAAATCCTAGACAGAAATATCTTTACAATTAAGGTGCATAAGTGGCAAGTTGACAAAGAGACAAACTGAACAAAAACATTGGAAAACATGTACAGACAAGGGAAAGAAAGACTCTAGCCAAAAAATGAGGGAAATATGGATTTAAAGGAAACGCAATAGGCTCACGGCAACCCGTGCCGACTTGCTGCGAAACATGTCAGTACTTGCAAACTTTGATAATAAGATTTGAATAATGTTTTCCTTTTATTGTAAAATAGTAAATAGTTACAAGTTTAGGATTAAGACCTCTCCTGGCGCATCATCATCATCATCACTTATTATACGTCATCGGGGCAGCATAATTCCTCCCTCTAGACGCCCCAACCTTAAAAGTGGGTAACAATAGCGCCATGTCAGGAGAGAATGTGGAAATGACAAGTAGTGGCAATGAATAAACAAATAAACTGTTAGCTCTAGAATCTTTCTATACTAACCCAGTACAAATTTTCATGTCTTATGTTTGGCATGAAGTCGGCACGGGTTGTTATGATCCAATCACAATAATATTTGTTATTTGAGTTATTAAGGTCAAACAGAAAAAAAAACAGAAGGTATGCGTATATATATATTTTTGACATTTGGCAATGAGGCAAATATGATATGAAAAGAAAAAAGAATGCTTGAGTCGGGATTTGAACTCAAGTCTCTAAAGTCTGTACCTTTAGCGCTCTAACCATCTGAGCTACCCAAGAATTCCGATACAAGCATACAATTTTCTTATAGGCCTACATGTAATATTCTCAATTCACACAAGAGGTAGCGGAAATTTGTTCCAACTGCCATCTCGCGGCTAACATAACAGTTAAGCAAATTTTTAAAGAGAATATTTACTTTATAGCAGTAACGCTTTTATATATAGATATTATAAATATATTTTTGACATTTGACAATGAAGGCAAATATGATATGAAAAGAAAAAAGAATGCTTTCTTTTTTCTTTTCATATCATATATACGAGGGCGGATCGGAAAGTAACGCACAATAATTTTTTTCTGCCTTGGTATTGCAGCTAGAATGTTGAAATTTCACAGAGATATAGTTTGAAGTTTTCACTACAGATGGTATTTTTTTCTCAGGTGCACCTCTTGCGAGAGAAGCTTGAACTATGCAACAAAGATGGCGCGCATGCTACAGTCGTCCACCTGTGAGGAACAGAGAAGTGTTGTTCGATTTTTGTGGGCCAAAGGACATAAACCCAGTGAAATTCACAGGGACATGCGTGGCGTGTATGGGGATGATTGTATGGACCGTAGCAATGTCTCCAGGTGGTGCACATTCTTCCAAGAGGGACGCGTGAACCTTAGTAATTCGCCACGCTCCGGCCGGCCGACAACAGCAGCAATCCCGCAGAATGTCAGAGGCATTGAGGCGGCAATTCTGAACGACCGGCGTGTGCAACTGCGAGCCTTATCGCAGAAGTTCAACATTTCCTATGGTGCGGTGTACGATATTGTTCATGAAAATTTGAAATTCCGTAAAGTTAGTGCTCGCTGGGTGCCTAAGAACCTGACAGACGACCACAAGGGCCAGCGAATGATGGCAAGCTTGGACCACTTAACGCGGTACACCGCACAAGGACATGACTTTCTGGAAGGAATCGTCACAGGTGATGAGTCGTGGGCGTACCACTACACGCCCGAAACAAAGCAGGCATCAATGGAGTGGAAACATGCTGGTTCCCCAGTAAAGAAAACATTCAAAGTGACTCAATCTGCCAGGAAAGTGCTTGTGACAGTGTTCTGGGATATGCATGGTGTTTTATTGGTGGACTTTGCTGAACACGGGACCACTGTGAATGCTGCGGCCTACATTAAAACTTTGGTGAAGTTGCGTCGTGCCATTCGTGACAAACGTCACAACATTAACGTTAAACTTCTTCATGACAATGCTCGCCCCCATGTTGCTGCTGTCGTTCGTCAGAAAATCGCCGAATTTGGTTGGGAGGTGCTCCAGCATCCACCATACAGTCCGGATCTTGCACCATCGGACTTTCATCTGTTTGGTCCCATGAAGAAATTCCTGGCCGGCAAACGCTTTGAGACAGATGTGGAAGTGAAATCAGCAGTGCGCAGATGGCTACACTCCAACCAAACGAACTTCTACGAACAGGGCATATTGAAACTGGTAACACGATGGGAAAAATTTGTTGAGAATGTTGGTGACTATGTCGAAAAGTAGGTAAAAGATTTTTTTCCTTTTTTTTACTATTAAACTTTTAAAAAAAAATTATTGTGCGTTACTTTCCGATCCGCCCTCGTATATCAAGCAGTCAAGTATCAAAGCCTAGTAGCCTGTTCCGGTCTCATTATCCATCGGATTCGTCTAAGATGTCGGCATTGGCTTCGTTTCACAACTGGACAATATTTTAAAGTTAGATTAGGCAGTATTTCTCTGACCATTCTTCCAATGTGTAGTCTCGATTTGTTTCTGAAACGTATTTTTTCCACGAAACGGTTAAACTTTAAATTCTGATAATATCCCTTTGTTTGTTTTATAATCTTGCCATATATATCCATAGTAATTCTGCCCCAGGGCTGGTCTTTCACTGCAATCATAGCATTTTCATGCTATGCTTGCAGCTTTACTAGGGAATTGTAGGTGTGGTAGCTTCCCGTGACTTTCCACACCGGTGAAGGATGATGATGATGATGGCCATATGATTTCGGGAACCGTTTGGGCCTTAAAGTTTTCCTGACATTTGTCTTACAGGTGAAGAAAAACCCAGATAAAAACCTCACCCAGAAAAACTGCCCCGACCGGAGATCGAACCCGGGCCTGCTTCGTGACAAGGCAGCACACTACCTCGAGACCACAGCGGTGGACATATATATATATATATATATATATATATATGTGTGTGTGTGTGTGTGTGTGTGTGTGTGTGTGGTGACTTTCGATGGCAACTACTACGATCGATAGAGGTATGAAATATTTTAATGAGAACAACCTCAATAGCTCCATCGCTCGGAATTAGCTAGAAGCAAAAAATCAGGCAGCTAAAGGAAAAATAAGATTAACCTTTGACTGCCGAGTTTCCCTTTTGCCAGCTGGACTGTGGGTGCCAGGTTTTTTAAATTTAAATTACTACGCCATACTACATAATATAAACCTATATAAAGTATATTTAACTGTCTACATGCCATGCTAAACTCACTATTATACATTTATTTGAAGGTTAGGCAGTGTTGCTTCCACTTGTAAAGATCCCAGGTTCGAATTCAGCACGGTGTCTTCATTGAAATTTGTTATCACTATCACTAAAACATTTATCCTATTGAATACTTTTGATGGCATTATCACTAAACACTTATAATATTAAATATTGTTGAACATTTTTTATGGTCCTGGGTTCGAATCAGTTCCAGTCAAACAGCTGTTCTATGCCACGTGTTTCGTCTGTCGCGATACACCCACCACTGTCACTCACACCCTGTTCATTTAGATCTACATCACTTGCTTTACTATTCACAGGCTTAGATTGTAATAATATTCTCTTAGAAACAGGACTGCTATCACATGAATAACCATTTGATGAACTGTTACTGTCACTCTCGTCTTCTGATAAAACTGACACATTAAACTCGTGTATTGTATTTTCGTCAACTTCGAGACATGAATCACTGTATTCCACAGCACGAACTACCCCTTGGCCAGGTAGCATTTCAACTAAAATAAAATAAATAAAGAGAAAATTCTGAAATTGCAATATTCCATAGCAAAAAAAAAAAAAAGGCCTTGAAACATGAATGTACACCCTCCTTTAGAAAACCGATTTACAACCACCCTGTACCGTTATTCTGTAAGGGATGTGCAAAGTATTGCTATTAGTCGTTCGAAATATCTCTGCAGGCGGAAGAATTGCGAAGCTCTCTTTGTTGCTACACGTGACGTCATCTAAGGCAGTGTTCACTGTCAGCGTCCCACGTCCCGTCCCCCTCTGCACTCATAGATAGCAGTGTCACGTGGTCTATTCCTGCATAAACACGACTCCAGTGCCCTCCGTCAACAACTGCGCTTACTCCTTAAACGGGTAATAAGAAAGGATGTACAAACACAGAACGAAAAATAACTTTAGTTTATTGAAGTAAAAACTTCGGGGAAAAAAATATTTAAAATAATAAGATTGAAAACCGGAGCCTGCCGGGCGTGGCGTACCGCTGTACACGCACTTTCACCGGCGTACGCCGGGCATGGCGTTCAAAAGATTAATATAAAAAATGTACTTCTAGGAAATAATAAACGTTATTTTGATCATCTGATTCTCATCTGTGACGCTGCGTATTGAAGTCACACGTTAACTTTAAACAAGTGAAGGAATCGATATATGGGGGAAGCACTCAAACGAATTTAGTCTCCATCTTGAAACGAAAGTTAAACCAACAATGGCTCATCTCATAACTTTCCCTAAACAAGTGAAAATCGCACATCGATTTCAAAGACGTCTTCAAACACGCAAAGTACAGACTTCTATGCAGTAACCACATTCGCTAAAATATCTCCATTAACAGAGTTTCTGTCTTCAACAATAAAACCATTTATTTCATATTCTTCTTCTTCTTCTTTTGGCTCTACAATCCTCAAAGAACCTTGGCCTCCTTCATAACATCTGACAATTCTTCTCTACTGCTAACTTTCTGTCTCCATCTTTTAACCATCAGTTGTCTTCCTCCATTAAAATGGATACTGACTTTAGGCAGACACCCTGTGTGTATATGTATCATCATCCGGAATCATGACAGCTGCCGTCGTCTTCCGGAAATCGAACGCCTTTCCTCTCTGTCCATCCACTGATCTTCCTCCAATCCCTTGATAATCATAGCAGCTTGCACACCTTCTATCCAGGTATTCTTTGGCCTTCCTTTCGTCTTCCTTTCCATTGGGATTCAACATATATATAACGGGCTTCCAATATAAAACCGGACCGGCCTCACGGAGTTTCACCCGGCACGCAGTGCTCTCTCTTCCTCCCGCAATTCACCCTGCCTGCCACCCGTCTTTGAACTGATTCTTACCTTATAGAAGATGCTGGAAATGTTGTCCTCCCGCAGTTAAACAGGCATTATACCGAGTAAACACATTTAGATTGACACGCTCTAGTTCGTCGTTGTGCTAATTTCGGTAATGATTTTTGTGGTGAACATTCCAAATTTTAGGCAATTTCGTCTAATTTTTCTTCGGTTAAAACCGTACGCCTTCGCGTGTGTTTCTTATTTTGTACTGAACCAGTGGTCTCAAATTTAGTCACAAGATCGTGGATTGTCGATCTGGAAGGAGGTAATTGTCCAGGGAAGTTCCGAATAAATTCCTCGCGAACGCGACGAGCTTATTCGTATTTATAATAACATTTACACACATAAATGCGCTGCTCTAATGTCAGCTGACGTCTCATCTTGTCGAACGATAGTAAACTGACTAGTTCAAGGACGAGCGGCTGGCAGAGTGAAATGCGGACGAGGAGAGAGCGCTGCCTGACGGGTGAAACCCCGTGAGGCCGGTCCGGGTTTATATTGGAAGCCCGGTATATATATGTATATATCAACCGCTGTGGTCTCGGTTGCATGCTGCTTATCACGCAGCGGACCCAGGTTAGATACCCGGTTGGGACAGGGGACAGACTCCAGGGTGAGGTTTTTCCTCACCTGCAAGACAAATGTCAGGAAGCTTAGGACCCAACGGTCCCCGAAAATCATCCGGTCATCATCATCAATATCCTTCACCGGTGTGGAAAGCAACGCGAAGCCATCACACCTATAAATCCCTACTAAAGCTGCAAAGCACAGCAGGCAAATGCCATAATTGTAGTGAAAGACCTGCCCCCGAGCCGAACGTTATGGAATGGAACCTAACCATCTTAGTTTCTGTCTTCCAATCTTTATTCTTCCTTCCCTTCTAAAATTTGTCTTGCTTCATCCGCAACACATGTCCTATCCATTCCAGTCCCTTTCTTCTAATATCTCCTATCAGATCTGAATCCCTATATAATTCTTTCAATCCCTGGTTTGTTCTAATTCTCACTATCCATCCATGCATAGTAATTCTGCCCACTGTAATCATAGCATTTTCATGCTCTGCTTTGCAGATTTACTAGGGATTTATAGGTGTGGTAGCTTCCCGTTGCTTTCCACACCGGTGAAGGGTGATGATGATAATGATGATGGCCGGATGATTGTCGGGGACCATTGGGCCCTGAGCTTCCTGACATTTGCCTTACAGGTGAGGAAAAAACCTCGCAAAAAAAACCTCACCCAGGAAGCTTGTCTCGAACGCTATCGGAGATATCGAAAATTTAAAAATCCCTCTAGTGGTCGCAATTTTCGATGTTTCACAACGGAAATCTGTGCATGCTATTAAAATAAATCGAAGTAGATACAAAACAATCAACGAAATTCGACCATTAGAAGTGAAGTTTACCTGAAATTTATCATAAGTAGGCCTAATGCCACGATAGACTAAAAATTCGATACGTCCGCAACGTATTATACCGGTCTTTATTCCTTTGATGTCCTCATGATAATGGAGAGGATCTTAGAAAAAAAATTATGAAATTATTGTATTGTGATTGGCCCTTTACAAGTATACAAAGTTTCAAGTCGATCTAATGTTCTTAAGTGGGTGAAACTAGTGTTGAAATATTCCGTTACATAGATAGATACAGATCAAGCTAATATAACGCGTGTAAAAAGGAGGACCTTTCTTTAATATGATAAACAGAAGTAGATAAATATCGAGGTGAAACACGACTGTGATTGGTTGTAAAACAAAATTCATTGAAACGTGATTGGTCATTGACTCCCATTTGGGGCAAGAGATAAGTGGTCTGTATAAATATATGACATGAAAAAAAAAGTTATGTCTGAACGTGGTTTGAACCCGGGATCTCTTAAGGCTATATGTTTTATAAATATATAGTCCCGCGCCGTAGCCGAACGGTTAAGGTAGGAAGCCTTGGTGCAGAGCTACGGGACTTGCGCTGGTTCGAGTCTCCATGGGGGAAGAAATTTTCTCATGGTATTTCGGCCAGTATGGGACCGGTGCCCACCCAGCATCGTGAGGCAATTGGGTAGCTACAATAAGTAGCGGCTCCAGGTTGAGGAACCAGCTATAACGGCTGGGGGACTCGACATGCTAACCACATGTCACCCCTACACTGGCTGTTGATCATTTACCTCTGTGATTGACACATGTGGATGTGAAGGGCCAGCAGCCGGCTGGTAAAAGGGCAACCGCTGAAAAGTGGAAAGACCCTCAATCGGATGGGATATATATATATATATATATATATATATATATATATATATATAAGAATATGTGGGCGTTCCTTTATAGACTTCTAAATCGCTGAATCAATCTTCATGAAAATTTATACATACGTTTTATGAAACGGCGAGTCTTAAGCAATTATCTATTACACTCCAAATCCATTACCCATTAGGTATAGGAGTTGACATGCAAAATCGCTCTAGCGGTCCCAATTTTCGATGTTTTACAACGAAACTCAGTATATCCCATTAAAATAAACACAGGTAGATATTATCAAAAAATCAGAGAAATCCGACCATTATATGGGGGGATTTACCTGAATTCCGAAAATAAAAATGACTAGCATCTACCATATTTTTTTTGTTACTTATTCCACTAAAAATAAAACTACATAATTTGTTAACATGTCTGAAGAAGGTACAGTGTACCGAAACAACTGTCACTGAATTATATCTTAATAAATATGAAAATCAAATAAAACTAAGTTTTATTTTTATTTAATTAATAAAGCTACACAACAATCAATTGAGTTGGTGTTTACTTGATGATAATCCATATTTATTAATTAAATAAAAATAAAACGTAGTTTTGTTTGATTTTCATATTTATTATATAATTCAGTGACAGCTGTTTCTGTACACTGTACCTTCTTCAGACATGTTAACAAATTATGAATTGTGTTCCAACTGATCTAAGCAACAATACAACAATATTTATTTAAATTTTTAAATTTAAAACAAACTGGTAGACCTTTTATCTCTCGGATAAAGGAACACATGAGAGCATATAACAGAAATTTAGAAAATTCAAAATATGCTAACCACCTATTCCAATTTAATCATTGTTTCGATCCAAATTTTGAAATTTTACATATTTATGATAAGGGTAAGAAAGTAGATCTTTTGGAGGCTGTGTAGAAATTAATAAATTTAAAAGTAGTAAAAAACTGTTAAATTCTCAACTTGATTTGAATGAATCCCCTTTCTTAAATTAAAAAATTTAAATAAATATTGTTGTATTGTTGCTTAGATCAGTTGGAACACAATTCATAATTTGTTAACATGTCTGAAGAAGGTACAGTGTACCGAAACAGCTGTCACTGAATTATATAATAAATATGAAAATCAAATAAAACTAAGTTTTATTTTTATTTAATTAATAAAACTACATAAGTTACTTAATTTATTTAGGCGTAGCAATGCACGCCGTGTATTAACTAGCATTTAATAAATTAAACAAATGTATCTTGTAGGATGCAGGGCAATTTAAGGGTTAATTAAATTTTAAAGACGCGATGTGATCAGCAGAACTTGGTACTGCAACAATAATGAGCTTAGCGGTCAGGTCTGTCAGTGGAATATCTTTGTCATGCTCAGATTAATACGTATTACAGATTGCAGTAATTTATGCACTGTGCTGTAATATTGCTAATTACGGGATTCAACCCAATCCCTAATGATTACCAGATTGGTTTGCTAATTTTACATTTAGTAGGTTTACGTATTACACAGTTCCCAGGAGAATCTTCCAATATGACATCACAATAGATCACATTTCGTATTTGGAATATTATTTATGGACAACTTCAATACAGTGTCTAAACCTACCAGCTGATTGCCCTGCGGTGCCCGAGTATATCAATATATTTACAATGGCGTAACAATGCAATAATGGTCCTTAGTCTCCTCTTTGTTAGAAGTTAATTAAGTTGGATTTATTTCCCTAAAGATGTCATAAATGGCATGAAGTAAACATACCGACTCAATGTGACATATATTGTCCACATACGAAGTGAATGAATAATAATAGAATAAATGCGCACAAGTTGTTCAGAAAATATATGTTACATAAGTTTTGTCATTAATTTGATTCAGATAGTGTGTTATTTGCATAATTCTACCAGGGATATCCCTCGTTTTTTGCAGGTGGTTACATGGTAACGGTCGCATGGTTGCTCGCACAGTACACACACACAGTTGTTTCCCGGGATCGTGGAAACACTTGGTCTTGCATATCTTGTGGTGGTATCCATGCACTGCTATTAAGTTTCACCAGGTGTCGGAGTTCTTGATTGGTGTTGGTCCAGGATCTGTTTGTCATGGCTTCTGTTGTATAAAAGTCCAGCCATACCTCTTGTCTCTTCTTCTCCCTTTCCTGAAGTAGTTTATTTGAGCTGTCTGTGGATGGTAGCCTCATACGCAGTACTTCTGTGAAGAAGGGTTCCTTGGCGAGGTCATATGCTAGCCTCGATTTTGTGTCTTTTGAGACAATCGTGACAAGAATCGTGATTTGACAGCTTCCAAAGTTATTAGATCTCTTAGACTCAGCTTCTCCCAAATCAGGTCTATTCCATAGGCTGCAATGGGAACTATTTTGTGTTGAACAAGGCCATGGCCGTTTTTACGAAGTTAATGAAAGCAGTAGGTATTTTGTAAGTCACCAGTGTTCCTTTATTCTCAGGTAGTAGGACTGTCTTCTTCTTCTTCTTCACTTCACGGGCTAGGCAAAATGCCTGTTCCGCCTCACAGTTGTTCTGTCTATCTTTTCATTGGCCTTCCTACATTCCTTCAACCTCTTGGCTTGTAGTTAAATGCTGCTTTTGGTAATCTTGTTACGTTCATTCTTTCTGCATGTATAAACCATTTATGATGATGTGTTTATAGTAAAAATAAAACCCAAATAATTAAAATTTGCTACTTGTTCCAGATGTTGTATGCCATTGTATCGCTTGCAATTCCCCGTATTCGTCCCGTGCTTTCATTCACTTCGTCTGTGGACTATAGAAGGCAGTTAACTTATTACTACGGGTCGGAAGTTGAGGACCTATAAAATGCCTATAAAGACCTTTTCAAAAGACCTAAAGATATCCTACAAATTACCTAAAAACTGAAAGAAAAAAAAAAGGACTAAAAAGTGTAGTTTCGGATAAAGACAATCTCGCTGCCTTCACCCTCTGCTCCAGGTAATTTTCACAAAGTGGCAAGTTCTTAGAAAATACACCGTTTTCCAAACTGATGGACGGAGTTTCAAAGTTATTTAATTTCCCTTACATGATATATACACCGTGATTCAAAATTGACTTTACAACTTTACAAGCTTATAGAAATTTATTTAGAAGACCTACAGAATTGGTTTAAATGTCATATGATAGCACAACTCATCAAGTTTTGAAGACCTACAGAATTGGTTTAAATGTCTTATCCTAGGGCTCCGAGCAAAGCTATCGCTCACTTGTTCAACCACAGCTTCAACCGTACGTGGACGGCCAATATGCTTGGAATGACTAACAGAACAGCCAGTCCTAACAAATGTTTGTTGCCAAGAATAAATTGTTGGCCTGCTAGGAGGATCCTCACCATGCTGGGTACGAAATCTACGCTGAACAATAGTCGCAGATTTAGTTTCTTCGAACAAAAAACACACAACGAGCACGCTCGGCACCTGTGAAAGCAGCCATTTTGATATGAACTACGTTAGCGCACGCGGTGAGAGAACTAGGTACTATAAAACTATGTCGGTGAAAACTTGATGAGTTGTGCTATCATATGACATTAAAACCAATTCTGTAGGTCTTCTAAATAAATTTCTATAAGCTTCTAAAGTTGTAAAGTCGATTTTGAATCACCCTCTATAAGAACAAAAGTTACATAGGATTAGAGAGAAACTCTTCGAGTTTTCATTACATACTTTATAGGTGTTCGATGTGAGCACCTTTCGTTACACGGCACACATATAGCCGATAGTCGAATTCTTCCCAAACCTTGTTCAGCATATTTGCAGTAATGGATTCAACAGCAGCAACAATCCTTCTTCTCAAATCTGGAAGATCGACGGAAAGTGGTGGTACGTACACATGGCCCTTCACATACCCACACAGAAGTAAATCGCAAGGTGTAAAATCGGGAGACCGCGAAGGCCATCGGGAATAAACCATGTCATCCGTATCCTTTCATTTGGTGTTCATGGACGTTCTGGACTTTTCCTTTTACAGACGCATCCACTTGTTTCTAACTGTCTATACCGATTCCGATTGAGGGTCTTTCCACTTTTCAGCGGTTGCCCTTTTACCAGCCGGCTGCTGGCCCTTCACATCCACATGTGTCAATCACAGAGGTAGATGATCAACAGCCAGTGTAGGGGTGACATGTGGTTAGCATGTCGAGACCCCCAGCCGTTATAGCTGGTTCCTCAACCTGGAGCCGCTACTTATTGTAGCTACCCAATTGCCTC